>SCLH01001384.1:0-17766 GCA_004367855.1 Oikopleura vanhoeffeni
ATTACATATTAATTACCGGTAAAACATAAATCTATTTAGTAAACTAAAATGAGTAATGTTTCAATATTATTATTTAACACTCCTTCAGGGGATAGGCTCTAAGACATAATAATATCTATACTAGGGCAAATAACTAACGTTAAAAAACACCAATTAAGGTGAAAATACTAAATAAAATTCCGAAGGTATTCACTTCGTGTTTCGTCATCCGAGAGAGACGGTAATATAATTAAAGGGTAATTTAAATAAGAGATAAAACTTAACGGTATATATTTAGATTACGGGCTTTTAGTGCGGCCAGCAGAGAGACGCAAGTCAAAGAAGAATTTGGATTGGGAAGTCTACCGGCGGCCCTTGACTGGGAATATTTAATCTGTAACACCCCCCCAATTGATTGGGGACCTGTACTAGAATAAATATCACCTCAGTCCTAAAAGTAATCGCCTTTAATTTATCAATCGCAGGGTAGTGCATATATTAACGGTAATCATTTGTTTAAATAGGGGATTTTACCCACATAGTTGAACGTGTGACGTGAATTGGTCTTACGATCACACGCCTTACGAATAATCCGCTCGACTATCACTTTTTTATTCAACTTATCGGTAAAAACTCTACAGAGAATATCAGCACGGAAGCCCGTAATGGATATTATTAATAGTGATCGAATAAAAGGGTTTAATAAACCCTACCATAAGTTGTCAGTACTAAACCTTAACGATATACCACGTGGGAATGCGAGCGAAATCCGGCTATGGATACGCAATATAGAGGCGTCAGTAATAGCCGATACACCAAAAGGGAACCCCTTTATTTTTACGCTTATACCCTTTTTGTGGGAATGTAGTCATAATTCCGAACCTGAAGATGACCCAGTATTAGGGATACCTGGTAATATGGAAGAACTAGGGGAAATGATAGAAAATAAAAAATTTACCGGTAATATTTTAGGAGGTGTTTTATATCACCCAGAGGCAAGTTCCACTGGAAAATTATCGGTAAAAGTAGAGTTGGGTGAAACCTCAGAAACCTGCGAAAATTTAAAAACGGAATTCGTGAAATTTTTCACAGGGGGGAGATCCACTTCGACTTTAGCAAATTTTTTTCGAACCGAGGCAGTACAGCTGCGAGATGTCCTTAGATTAGCGATAAGGACAATTATAACATTCGGGCCGTCGAGCCTTAGAAAACAATTTAACCGAGGGGTTATAAAAAACTGGACTCAGTATAAAAATTCATTATTAGAATTAAAAGGTTGTAAAACCGAACAACCAAGCATCGTCGACGCACGTGCAATAATCCGCGACGCCGGTCGTATGAATACGGTGACCGTCGAGTCCCGAATAATAGCGTTAAGGGAAAGAATACACCCATTTTTCAAAAAATATACAGAAGATTTTAATCTGTCTGAACAAGCCAGTGAAGGCATAAAATATACCGGTAGAGACGATATTTATGGCCCATCACATAATTTCATTTATATGATGATTGTCATTCAAGACATCCCTCACGGTAAATTTTGCGACGTTTTAGATGAACTAGCAAAAATTTTGAACAAAGCTAGCGACGAACTGTCTTTAGAAGACATACTAGATAACAAAAGATTTTTGTACCAGCGTTTTAACGGTATCATAAACGCTAAGGACACTTTCATGGAGGATGAGTGGTTTAAAGCACACTACAAAAACCCTGAAAGTGCGGCAAAAATTACCGGTAACCCATATCGGGTCGATAAAGTTCGCAAAATAACTACCGGTAAAAACCACGATAGTACATCAGATCAAGATTCTGAACAAGAAATACGCCAATTTCGTAAAAAATATGGCGACAAAAGTCGCGGCGACAAAAGTCGCGGGGGGTCAAGAGCCCAAAAAACGGGTTATGAGGACAAATATGCCAAAAAGGGCACAGGATCACGTGGCCCACGTGACCACAAAGAGTCACGACATAAGGACAAAACCGATCACAGAGATCCAGCACGAAGGGATCGTTATAAAAAATTTAACGATAATAAACGGTCTTTTAATACCGATAAAAAAGATACCAACAATCCTTATGATAATAAGGGTTGGGTGCATCGAACCGATAAGTATCCCAAAAAACCGGAAAATTACCGGAAAAAAGCCGAAGGGAAAAATAACGGTAATTATAAAAAAGACCGAAAAGAACGATTTCGGCAAGTAACTGAAAAATTGAAGTTACTCGAAAACGCACCGGTACGAAAATCCTCGAAAAATAAAGGGAATTTCGTAAATGAGGAAGACTATAAAAACAGTCTTGAGCTAGTTAGACAACTTACACAGTGCGAATTGTCTAGCAGCTCAGAACCAGAAATTGAATTTTCAAGTGATACCGGTAACAGTGCGACCATCACAAGCGATTCAGGTAATAATTTTACCGGTAAAAATAAAAACCTACTTAAAATAATATTAAGAGAAAAGCGGTTAGAAAAAGAAGAAAGAAAAAGCGATAAAGACAGAAAGATTGAAAAACCTTCTGCTAGTTTTCTGCGTTTGAAATCACTTAATAAAAACGATCATAAAATACAAGATTTGTTAAAATTTGGAGTTAATTTGCATCTTGAAAACGCAGGAAAATTTAAAAAATTATCGGTAATATTGGATACAGGGGCCACGAGCTCATTAATCCATGAAAAATTGCTATTAGCAATAAATTCTGATGATGTCAAAATTATACAAGACCCAAATATAAAAGCAGTCGGAGCAGGTGGAACGGATATAAAGTTGTTAAAACTTACCAGTGATATACGCATAAAGGCACGTAGGTTCGAAATTAACGTTAAAAATTGCGTTGTAACAACTACCGGTCCACCGGACCAAATGTTACTGGGGGTCCCAGATTTAATACGTAACAATTTCATCATGAAATGTGAAAAAAGCCAAGTAGTGGCTTTATCACTGCAAAATATAGCGCTAACAAATATTGACAAAGAAATTTTAAGTACCGAATGTACAAAAAATCGCATGGTCGCAATGAGAAACATTTTAAAACAAAATGAAGAAATCTCTAGCGATATAAATGACGTCGGAAATAACACCCCTAGGGAAAGTGAAGTCGAGATAAACTCTGACCAACAAATACCGTTAAAAATAAATGGGTCAATAATTAAAAGAAATTTAATAAAATCGATCTCATTAGAGGCACTGGTATCAGAACCAGAAAATACCGGTACCAAAGAAAAACTGGTAAAAATGCCAGACAGCCAATATACGTTCTGGAATGAGATTGAAGTACTGAAGCAAGAAATGCTGAACACTAACACACGTAAAGACGTAAAAATAGACCCTAACCAGGAAATTTTATCGCTAAATAGAGCTGAGGATAAAGGCCTTAAAGAGGAAATTGACAACCTACTCGAAAAAATGAAAATACTTTTCCGAGGTGATTGCCCAGGAGTTAAAAACGAAAAATATATAATTACCGGTAGCATAAATGGAAAATTTGGGGGTAAATCGGTTGCAAACTATTTTCCAAAACTAAGCCCTGAAATTCAGGAAGCTTATATTTCCAAAATAAACAAGGAAATAGCATCTAAGGTGCTAATACCGGTACCAAAAGACATACCGGTAGAAAATATCCTGCCTATGTTCGCAGTAGGCAAGAAAAATGAGGAGGGACAGGTGGTCCTAAATACCCATAACGTTAGAATTGTGGCCGACTGTGCCCGAAATGTTAATTTCGCGACAAAACATAAAGGCCAGCAAGCCGATTCTATCGCCCACACGATACAACATGTGGCAAACTACACTAAAAACGGGTACATGGCTGTAATGGACTTACAGCAAATGTTTTACAGTTTTGCGCTTGACAGAAGCTTATGGGGTTATTTTGTGGTAGAACACCCTCACATGGGACTGTTCAATTACGTTAGGCTCCCACAAGGGTGGTTAGCCAGCCCGGCCAAAACCAAAGAGTTTATGGTCCAGATCCTTTATAAATTTAAGGACAATTTACGGCGCTATATGGACGACATCGTCGTTTATGCGACCACACGGGTTAAATTTATGGAGGTCCTAGAGGGCGTATTTTTAACGTTAAAATTCCATAATTTCCGTTTAAAAGGCTCAAAAGTACAAATACTAGGTAAAAAATTTAAGTTATTAGGTAAAACAATAAGCGACGGTAAAATAGAGGCCGGCCAACATGTCATTAATAATGTAAATAGTATCGGTATCAGCGAGTTAACCACAAAACGAAAATTAAAAAGGTTTTTAGGGATGGTAGCATATATTAGCAGCCACCTGCCTTACGCAACGGACATTTTAAAAACACTTCGAGAAGCAGCTACCGGTACCCTAGAGGACAAAATAGACTGGACAAAAGGCCTCGAAATCGATTTTTTAAAGGTTAAACATGAAGTTAACCAGTTAATGGACCTCTACCCGGTAATACCGGGTCACGATGTCCACCTGGTGGTGGATAGTTCGTACTACGCCACAGGTGCATTTATGTACCAATTAATAGATGGAAAAAGACGGCTAATAAAAATTTTTAGCCGCCGCCGGTCCGATGCCGACCTCAAATTTGGAGGGGGATCGTGCATTGTAGAATTTACCGGTATAATAGCGGCAGTAATGTACTGCCGCGTCGAAATAGAATTAAGTGAAAAAAAGTGCCACGTGTGGACAGATTCAAAGTCCACAGCAGACCTATACCGGAAACTAACAAATCTCCAAACACCTTCCGAAAACCGGAAAATAAATGACGGGTTCGCAAAATTAATGGGAATCGATTATAGCATCGAGTATATTAAAGCCACCACCGCCCCAATTATTTTCGCTGATTATTTCAGCCGAATCGAAAATGGGTCAGAACAATGCAAAGGGTGTGGTATCTGTGACCTGGTAGACACCAAACCAGTAATTTTCGCTAAACGACTAGAAGAAATTTCTAAAGAAATAAAAATATGCAAATTTAAAGATTTAAATGAACCACTAATCTCATTCGAAAATTATTTAACGATTACCGGTAAAATTATTGCAGGTACAAATGTACCTAAAAACATGTCTAGTCCATATGGGGATATCGATAAAGCAGAAAGTCTGTGCTTCAGAACAATTTCCACTAAAAAAGAGACTGAAAAACTGGTAAATCTAAACTATGTCCTTAGAAGCAGGAAAAAAAATTTTGATACCGGTATACGAGTTAACAATATACTTCAAGACCATGATAAAATCCGAGAATGGCAAAGAGAAAATAAAACCCTTAGAAATACGGTCACGTGTTTAAAAAATAAAATGGACGCCAACAATAAAAATCTACCGGTAAAAACGCTGCTCGAGCGACAAAATGCGTATTTAAATAAATATGGAATAGTTTGTGTAGACAGAAAAATAAAAATGGAAACTGTTAGCGTCATTGTACTAACAGAAAACCAAAATTTAATCGTAGCAACCGCAATACATAATACTTTTGGGCATAGCGCGATTACTCGCCTTACTCAAGAATGTTATAGGCTGTTCAAAATGCCCAATATTGATACCGTTATAAAAGAGATTGTGTCAAATTGCGCAGAATGCACATCACTCAGACAAAACCCAAAAATCCATAAAGATATGAAGAGTTTTGAAATACCACATCGCATAGGCGAAATAGTATATGGGGATGAAATTACAAGGACCCGACCAAACGGCCTTGACAAAACTACCGGTATACGAGCCACACGTGCAAATATCGGTGAAAACAGCTCCACCGTGTGGAAATTTTTAGTAGTATCTGAGTGCTTGACCAGAATGACGTTTCTTTACCCAATTCAGGGAAATATGACAGCAACTCAGCTGAAAGCTTTATTAATAAAAGTACGTTTTGATATAGCCAAAACTGAGCTCGATACCGTTAAATTAGTCATTAGAATGGATAGCTTATCGGTACACAAATCGTTAGTCAATGACCCCTTAATTAAAGAACATAATATCGTTATAGAATTACATACTAAAACTAGTAATAGTAAAAACCAGTTAGCGGTATTAGACGCCAGGATAGGGAAATTATCGGTATATCTAAACCTAGAAATGCAAAAACCGAATATAACTAAAATAGAGGCCGCCATGAACACCTCTAAACGGTATAATACAACCAGGGGACCCGAAGGTTACATGCCCACAGAATTGTTTCACGGTAGATTTCTAAATCGAGATGGTGAAACATTTAAAGTTGACATAAAACAACTTCGGGAGTCTATAGACAGATTCCGAAAATCCGCTAGGGACTCTAGGAAAAGAATTACCGGTAGAACGAAAGGCCGACCAGAAATGACCTTTATACCTTTTGAAAAGGGTATGAAATATACTAACCCAAATGCTATGCCCCTTAAAATGGGAGACACAGTAATAATTGAGGGAGGATACGACAAAAATAATTTTCACCAAAAATATATAATTTGCGAAAATGAAAATTTTAATACCGGTATAAATTGGGATGAAAAATTAGTACACACTAATAAAATAAATAGCCAATCAACTCATTCATACTACTGGAGTTTTAACTCCATAAAAAATGTAGCAAATAATGATACCGGTAAATTCCGAACAATTTTCAGTATGTTCGAAAACAAATTTACACCTTTTCAAGTTAACCAAATTAAATTCACAAAAAACAGTAATGTGTCACCTGCTGTACCACATGCAATCAAAAATTAGAACGTTGATTAGGTCTAGTCCAGATGTGCCACAGACCGCCATCTGGGTATCCACATTTTTTAAAAAATTTTAAAATATTATTTACCGATAACAATATATTATATAATAATGAAATATTAACATAACACATAAATCGAAAATAATTATCGATATAACAAACAAAAACAGAAATAAAACTGACATTTACGAACCATAAACACGAACCAAAAATGCGAACCATCATGTTATAACTAATTACCGGTAAAATATACAATAATATTGCTTTTATTCATAAAATCTACAAATATACAGATCTAACTCTCAAGTGATGAGTCAGACACTAAAGTGAAAACAGTAAATGAAGAATCTGACCGCCAGTCATCAAAAAACTCCTCTTCAATACCGGTATCTTCGTCATGAACCACAATTTCCATAAAAGGATCCACGGAATCGTCCGAATATTCAGTTTCATAATCGCTCACTACCGGTATAAAATCAGGATCGTCTAGCACTGTGGCACAATAAGCTGCTCGAGCATCCCAGCCACGATTGAATAACCCAAAGTCGTTCAACACAAAGCCAGACATAAATGGCTGGCTAGGGTATAGGGTATAATCTAGAAACAAAAAATAAATTGGAAANTACCGGTAAAACTAACCTACTATACGATCACACAGATCAAAACCAGAAAGGGGGTCCACGAAAGGATGAACACGATGAAACGTACAATCCACAGTACAAGCTGAACAAATAAAATGAATATTTTACCGGTAGAGTAATACACCCCTATAATAAAAAATATAAGTTTTATCACTTACATATCGCGCAAAAAGCCTGACACATGCCGACAAATGCAGCATTACCGATATCATCTGGATCATAACCTACTGGCGGACAAGCTAAAATAAATATATTAAAAATTACCGGTAAAAAACATTGAAAGTATCAAGTACCTTTACGCAAATTGCACCTAACCTCCAAATAAGAGGACAAACCCACATCAGCATTGATTACCGCTAACCGCTCAATAGCCTGACTACGAAGCCAATGCATGAACTCAATAATTACCGGTGTTTCGATCGGTATTAAATAGCGTGGGCAGTCACTCACAATATATAATTGCGCGGACATCGCAGGTACGGCATATTTGGATTTATAATCCACCTCCTGGTGCCCACATGCAGACCTATGCATCACAAACCACCCTCTAGCAGAAGGAGCTAATTCTAGCTTTACCGGAAATTTACCGGTCCATTGAGCCACAGTCCCGACCCCACTGAAATGTCGAAAAGGTAACTCAAAATTACCGATAAATTCGCCTTTAGCTTTAAGAGGGTAGGCAGCAGGTAATACGCGATTGCCCAGCCAAAAAATCCGGTCTACCGGTAAATCAACAAGATCATATAAAGCCTGATCAAACATTCTAAAAATTGTTACCGGTAAATATATTTAATTTATACTAAATAAATGATACTAAAATGGGCAGATAATAAATCTCGGCAGTACAAGAAAAGCATTTTTGTTTTTATATTTAATCTATATCGTTATCTGTTGGGTAATATGGAAATCGAAAATCGAGCTCCTCGATCGGACCCCTACGAGGTGGAACCCCAGAAAGCAAATCTTTCATATTTGTAGTTAACCTATTCGGATTTAAAGGATGAAAAGCGTTGTACTTTACATTACCGTTAATATCCAAATGATTATTCTCTAAAAATTAGAATAATAATTTGCTAGTACAAAAATAGATAAATTTTCATTACCGGTAAAAAACAAAAATAAAAACTAACCATGAGTTAGCGGCATCATAGCATAGTATGCACGCGATTGATCCTCAGTAAACGGTCTAAGGGCCAGATATGGATCAAACGGAGTTGGTACCGGTATTTTAAGATCGTCATCTTCTTCATCTGAATCACATTCGGAGTATGAATCCTCTACATACTTTAACGGTACGTCACGCAGGATATCATGTAAATCAGAGACCTACAAATTATAATTTTAAAACCAATACCGGTAAAACTAGAAATAAAAGGATGCGGAAAACAGGCAAATAAAAAGCTAACGTTTATTATCACGTAACAAACAATAAGGAAATAAAATACCCTTAATGATCAATTCTCAAAATTACCGGTAAAAGACAAAATGTAACTTAAAAACAAAACAAGAAAAAAGGTTTTGACAAAATTAATTTATATAAAGACTAACGTTACGATTGGAGGAAATGCCCTCGGTAGAACCGACAATGTTGGAAATATCATCCAAAAATCTATCGGCAGCAGGCCCAGATTTCTTTACGGTAGCCTTTTCCAGGTCCCGAATAGCCTGATTCATCCCATATCGTAATCGGTGGCGATTCTCATCGGGCCCATAACTAAAAATAAAAAGAACTTTATATTTTTACCGATAAACTAGGAATATTAATACAGCTAAAAATATTAAAAATATCCCATGCAAAATAGACTATTTTAATTTACTCACAAAACTGGTTTCCAAGAAATTGGTTTGATTACCGGTAAAACAGGTATAGTAACTGGCACAGCCATTACAGTGTATAACAGAATGATTCGATCCTTATTAAAAGGCAAAAATGTAGACGAGCAATCTCGAGCAGAAACCTCATTTTTAAACCGAAGAGCATGCTCCGGTAAACCAAATAATACGATAACCTGCCGAGACCGAAAACGGCGGTTATGCGGGGTTACCGTTAATAGCCTAAAAAATATTTATTGATAAAAAAAAAAAAAAATAACGATAATTTAAAATATTATGTATCTACATACATCATAAGGACAAAAAACAAAAATTACTCAACATCCCCGAAAGTTCTCGCTAATTCTATCATCCTCTCATAGATATCCGCATCAGATAAATAAAGATTATGTGGTATACCGTAACTACCCTTTCTACCAACAACCGACGAGGGGTTTTACCAGACATAATTTTCAAAAAAAGACAAAATTTTGTTCTATTTTTATATAAAAAATAAAATTTTGGGATTAAAAATATACTGAAATTATGCCAAAACATGACAATTTATACCGATAACCACGTGCATTAAACCAATCAAGGAAACAAGATTCGAAAATAAAAATAGTCCTTAATTAAGCAAAAACCAAAACCCGCGTAGGCAAAATACAATAAAGGACACGTGAACACAAATTAACTTCTAGAATTTGATTTATTTGACAAAATTCGACGAATAATTACCGGTAAACAATGTGCAAGAAAATTTTTAATAAATGGCAGGAATAACTGAAGACACTAGGCAGTGCTTGAAAATTGAAGAAAAAACATAAATAAACGAAAAAGGCAGGAAAAGGTTGAAAGGCACAAAAAATGAAGAGAATTGGAAAATTTACCGGTATAAAACAAAATTAATCCTAACGAGAACTAACGTTGTCACGCGCACGAATAAATTCGCGATTACGGCGATCGACGTCAGCTCGGTCAGGGACAGGTCCAACGTGCCAAATATTGACAACAGCGACCTCAACTTCCATTTCCTCATCGGAATCTAAATCGATTACCGGTAAAACTGGCACATCGCCAAGGCCTGATCGCCAAGGCGGAAGCACCTGATGAAGCCCAGCCAAATCGGCAAACCGAGCAAACCGGACCAAAGGATAATTCTGACCGGCGCAGATATACCGGCGAATTAACCGGTACCGGGTAGAGCCTACCCAAAATGGCAAAGTGCTCACCTCCATGAATTGGGCTGAAAAATAGAATTAATAAATTTGACTTGAAAAATAAAGACGAAATGTATATAAAATAACGTCATCAATTTTTTGATTTGAAGTAAAATTACCGGTAAAAATACATAATTTAAACCAAAAGACAAAAAGACAAAGCTTATGGAAACTTTGACTTAAAAATATCAACATTCAAAACAGGCAATTTATGAAATTAAAAATTAGCGGTATTTTACTAAAAACCAGTAAAAACATAAATTTAAAATGAAACTTACCAGTTTCAAAAACAATACCGATATCATCAGAAACTGGCCCATCACCAAAAAACCGCAAAACCGGAGTGGTAAGATGGATCAGGGCATCCAATACACCAAGCGTGGGATTCACGAACTTGGTGCAAAAAAAATCAAGCGAGCACTTGGCGATTGCCGCGATTTCTTGCCCACTAATAAGGGCCCCACGATACCGGCGAGTACGAATGCAGATAGTTTGCAAAACTAACTGCATAATACATAGCACTTCTACCGGTAAAGAACCGGCCACATATTCCACATAGGACCCTAAAAAATGGATAATTTAAACTAAAAATCAAATAATTTAAAAACGGAAAATAAATATAGTTAAAATTAAAGCTATGAGTCACACACTGTACCGTTAAAATTGAGCTAAGTGTAGTAGAATCGAAAAAACTAGACGAGTTCAAAATAAAACAAAAAACAGTGCGGTAAAAGTGTCACAGCCTGCGGGGTGTAATAATACACACAAAATAAACCACGTGTGGTAGCTTTACAATCTCAAAAAGAAAAAAAGAAATAGCCACTTTAACAAAAACGTATTATTTTTGGACTAAATTTCATGTAAATTTATTTTATTATGCTGACATCTTATTTACCGATAATGAATTACGAAAATTAAAAAATGAGAGATTTATTAACATGAGCAATTTATTTAGACGATACGAAATCGGACCGGGAAAAGTCAACCAAAATGAGGCATTTCGCAAAAGTAAAAAGAATTGAGAAAAAAGGTAAATTAATTACCGTTAGTACGCCCAAATCTAACGATACATCCGGAATGTACCAGTTGAAATTTGGACGAAACGTCCATCTGTAACGCGGCATCCAGTATACCGGTAACTCGCTCCAGGAGATCTTTGGCAGCCTTGATCTTGATAACGCCATTTTCATCCTTTTTCGACAAATTACCGATAAACAAAAGCGTCGATCGATACTCCGTATCAAACGCCTCCTCATCCAAAACCGGGACTAAATACAATATAAATTTTTATGACCAAAATACCGGTAAAAAATAATTTTCAACAACTTCGTTAAAAATTTATTTCAAATTAAATAAAATGCAATAAAAACTTACACATGTCAGCCAGTACATGTTCGATAATCCGATCTGGTTGACCGGTCGCGCGAGGTTGATAAACACGCAGGTGGCGCACCTCGTTGGTAATGAGTTTACCAATATAAAGGGAGACGCTTTGAAGGCAGTCCATCCCATGCGCCTCCACCACCAGTTGTTGGTTAAATCTGAAATGATCAGACGAAACCCGAGAATGCTTGCTAAAAATATTAGCAAGCAATAACTGGGAACGCGTTGACAGTGGTACCGGTAACATCTGAAGGGCTTTGAATAAAAACGCCTTCAGCAGATTGTCATCTCGATCTTTACTCCTGAAATGGAGGTCATCGGGAAACATTTTTCCCACTGTTTCCATATCCAAAACAAGATAACCATCGGTTACCGGTAAAAAGGACACTTGCCTAAAAAATAAAATTAATATAGTTAAATAAAAAGATGATCTTTATATTAAAAATAATAAGTTTTGACTCAAGATAGAATCGAAAGAAACAATTTTTTAAATGGACAAAACGACACATTTTTAAGAAAATCCAAAATAAGAAAATTTTTTTTAAATGGACAAAACGACAATTTTATTGGCAAATAATTAACGATAACAACTTTAGGTGACTAACCCTTTACGATTCATGAACTGAACCCCACGATTGTAAAAAGTGCCGTTATCCGACACCTGGAAATATGACCCGAGTTCGTCCTGACCGGAAATTTGATCGAGAGCAAAACCGACCACATCGTTTCTACGAAAATCAGCCAGTTTCCTCTCGTAAGTTACCGATACTTTCGCGGCAACCTCATCCAGCCCATAATAGGATGCGATACCTTCAATTATCAATTGACGATATTGAAGGGAATCTAAGTCAAGAGCTGACTTAAAATAACCTAAAAATAATAAATAATTTTTTTTCGTTTCTTTAAAACAGAATTTTTTTAAGATTACCGGTAAATACAAAATCTGAAGTCTTACCTCCTAATGCAAAAGTTGGACGAGGCACCTTGAAACGTCGGGCAAGATCTGTCACCAGCGCCTGAAAATAAAAAATTATAAAAACTGTACCGGTAGCTAAATCATAAATTTTCTCAAACATCTTTTAACGCTAAAAACTAATGTTTCAACACCAAAAAAATGACAAATTTCACTGTTAATACTTTTGAATTCCAATTATACCGAAAAATGACATTATAGAAGAAATTGGAAAAGTTACTAAAAAATAATCTTGATATTACGAGTTAGAAGGTGAAACCTTCATTTACAAAACAAAAAACTGAAATAATTACCGGTATTTTTAAAAACAAAAATTGAAATTTGCAAAATTTTAAGTACCAAACGAAAATGTTGCGAAACGAAAAATTGACAATAAGTTAACAAAAATTAAGAAATCAAGGTTACCAGGTGAAAAACTAAAAAAAATTTTTTAATTACCGGTAAAAATAACAGAAATTAAAAATTGACATTTTTACACCTCAATTCGTATCATCCAAAATAGAAATTCATGAACTGAAAAATGTTACTAATATATAATTCCCACACTTACATAAGAGTTTTACCGGTAAAATGAAATACAAAATTGAAAATTGCAACAAAATCAATAATTTGAAAAATATCACAGATTGAACATATTTAACGATAAATTGAACAACTTAGAAAAATAAAAATGAAAATGTTGCTAAAATAACGCCATTACTTTATACTAACGTGCCTACATGTATACCGATAAATTGAAAATTTTTACCTCTAAAATAAAAAATAACTCCAGGAAAAACTAAAACTGTAAAAATGCAAAATTACAAAATTAAAAAATGATATTTACCGCTAAAAATTATATAAAAATGAGAAAACGAAAACTTAATTATAGTTCCTTAGTTAACACCATATACATGACAAACAAAAGACTAAAAATTGAATATAAAAATCCATTAAAATTGAAACATTAACGATAAATAAATTTTTGTTTTCTTGTTTTAAACTAAGCTACCGATAAAATGAAACTAATAAATTGAAAACTTAACATTACTAAACAAACAATGCTGTTATAATCATCAAAACCGTGTAAAATTACCGTTAAACAAAATGAAAATTAAATTACTATTTAATCAACAATGAACAAAATAAATTCGTGAGCAATATAATTTTAAAATAAATTAACCGAAAAACTTGAAATATAAACCCAAAATTAATATAAAATTGAAATTATTACCGTTAAAAGTTAAAATAACTGCCTGTGTCGGACGCAATTGCCTGTTTAAAATTTTTTGTTTATAAATTGATCAAATTTACAACTCATATAGCTGTTATGTTAAGGATCCGGTCAAAGTCCAAAAATGAATTAACGATAAATAAACTTGGAAATTTAATAACCATCAAATTTTCAGAATGAGTGAAATTGACCCAATCGAGCTAGCTTTACAAAAACTAGGCTCAAATTGTACCGATAATAATGAAAATGTTATCACGGAGCGACCGGTGGATTTAACCACCCGGGAAGGCAAAATAAATTTCGCCATCCAAGAAGAGCGAAACCGAGTTAAAATTGCGGCTGATACAGTTTTCGGTATCTCAGACCCAATAAAAACACTCGAATCATGGTGTATGATCAGTACTCTGAACCACCAAGGGATGGAGCATATCAGATACACCTCTCAAATGAAAGATACCGGTATAAATTGTACATTTAAATATAAACATAACATTATACAAAAATAAATATAATCTTACGTTTATTACCAATATAAAAAAGCAAAGTAAAAATTTTCACAAACTAAAAGTAAATAGGATCAGGAAATATAAAAATACCGGTAAAAGGGATTCTAAAGAAAATTGGCGAAGTCAATATGTTGATCGAGTCTCATTCAATTTTATTCCCAATGACAACGCCGTTTATCGTTACATTGGTAGCAAAAATAACAGATGAGATTAAGGAGATCAATGAAAATGTACCGGTAACCTGTGAAAGTAACCGCTACTGGATTCGAATGGAGGTAAAAATAAATTAAACTTTCAAACAATTTCGACGAAAAATAATCTAATTATACCGGTAAAAACATAAAATATATATTTTATACAAAAACTTACAAAGGTTAACGGTCGGTTCGACTGAAGCCAATCAAACCCACGCGCTTTGAACATCTCGAGTGCATCACGCTCCACTGAGGTTGGAACCGGGTAAAAATTTACCGGTAATTTGTTTTCGTAAATGGCCAACCTAATATTCTCCGCATCACCCAGGAAATAATATGCACTCGCACCAGGTTCATCTGGTAAGGAATGATGAATTAATTTCATTCTAAAAATATAAATAGTAAATTTAAAATACCAAAATTACAAAATTTGACAGCACCTGTCTACACAGCAATCAGTTTCAAATAAAATTACCGGTAAAATTACGACAAATATACAATTTTCAGAAATACCGGAAACGGAAATTGTTTTAAATTACGAGCTTAACAAATAATAGAAAATTGGCAGCACGGGTCTGCAAATAGAGTATAAGCAATGAGAAATATGAAAAGTTACCGATAAAATAATGCACAAATAATAATTATCAGTCAAAATCACAAAATAAGCTAAATTGGCAGCACCCGTCTACAAAGTAGCCTGTTTCAAATAAAATTACCGTTAGAATTACGGCAAATTATCCAGTTTTAAAATAAATTACCGGTAAAATATCAATCACGTTTTCAAAAATTAATTTCTCTTAAAATTCCAAACAAATAAAACACAATTCCTCAAATTTCTCTATCTTTTATTTTTAATAAGTAAAATAATTAACGATAATTAACGATAATAATCAAGTCCATAGATAACAGCGGCAAAATTAAAAATTAATTATAAATAAAGCGGAAATAAGAAGTTCTGCAAACTTGTGATTGCAATTAATAACCATAGTATCGTTATAACAGCCAATCACCGCGCCGTAATAATTCTAGCCAATAACCAGCTGGTACGAAACGCTAAGCACCAAAAATCAGTTTTGAAATCCGGAAACAAATAAAATGGAGGCTAAAAATAAACCAATTTGTTAACAAATTTTTAAAAAGTTTCAATGACCGGCTATATAACAATAATTCGAAGAACCGATATAAAATAAAAAATTCTGAAAAAACGATCTAAAAAATATAAATAAAGACCTTTTATTTTCAAAAATAAAGTCACTTAGTAATTTATCGGTAAAATCAAACACTTAAAAATTAAAATTTTAAGCTTTATTCGGCACCACACGTCCGAAAAAGCATGTGGAGAGTCCAAATCATGGACAACGGTCCAATCGCAGAAGCAATGCGCAATATGCAATGGACAAGTGGCATGGAAATAATACAGGGAGTTATCGGTAGTAGTGAAATGCACGCATACGCTCAAAATTTT
Organism: Oikopleura vanhoeffeni; assembly: GCA_004367855.1. Lineage (NCBI taxonomy): Eukaryota > Metazoa > Chordata > Appendicularia > Copelata > Oikopleuridae > Oikopleura > Oikopleura vanhoeffeni. Next base: position 16,065 of record SCLH01001384.1, read on the forward strand.
GAGGACGGAGCTACATCCGAAGACCACTTGAAAACCCTAATGAAAACCCCATATGGGGATATCATGGATTTCCAACGACGAGCTAGCCATAGCTCTATCGGTAAAAACCTACTGGATGCTATACCAGCACGCAGCATCCTGACCACTATGATGCGTTCGGGACGTATGGTCCACTGGACCCTACAGGTACATAATAACCATAAACTTAAAAAAAAAATAATTCTAATAATACCGGTAAAAAATCGTATTTTGAAAATAACATTCAAATAATTTTTATGATAACTAAAATCTAGAANAAAACTAGAACCACAAGATATTAATATATTCATAATACCGGTAAAAAACTAGCAGCAACTAAAGTAACAGTCAAATATTTTTAGAGTTACTAAAAAACTAGAACCAAATTTAAAAACTAGAACCACAATTAAAAAAAAAACTAGAACCAAGAAAATTACTAAAACTAATAACAAATTAAAAGAAATAATAAAATATAAAGGATAAATCGCTTATATTTTTACCGGTAATAAAATTTTGTCACCCCTAGAACGGCGCTCTAGAAAACGTTACCGGTATGGATGTACCCCACTGGGCAAAGCAGATAGAGGTGTTTAAAAAGGACGAAAACAACAACAAGCGACAAATCGCCGGACCACGACGATATGTATCGGAGGCCAAAACCTACAAATACACACGAGGTTTTCACCAACGAGGAAGCCAAAGAGGAAACCAACGTGGAAATTACGGTAATCACCAAGGTAACCAGGACTTTCGGCGACCAAGGGATTATAACCAGCGGTATCAACAGGACAGAAATATGATACCGGTAAGTGAAGCTGAGGATGAAATCGAAAAGGCCAGGCAAATGGAACGGTATATCCAGCTAGCAGGCGAACACGCGCGAGACCGAAGAACTTACGGCGACAACTACTCCGACCGGTCAAACCTGTCATTTCATGAAAATGATTCAGACATTGGAAACGGTGTTACCGGTAATAATACTGACGCAGCAGCCAGCCAAGCGGACAGTCTGGAAGATGATATAGACGAACAGGCAAAATTGAAAGAAGTTACAAAGGAGCCAGAAAACATCACGGAAGAAAATAATTAAGTATTAAAATTAACTTAAACGTAATTAGCAATAGATGGTATTAAACCAAAAATGGGGCACGTTAACATAATAGGAAATTATGTGGTTTCACACAAAACACAAAACGAGAGACACGCGAACACGTATAGAGTATTGGTGTGTCGTAGATTGATTAAATTAAAGGCGATTACTTTTAGGACTGAGGTGATATTTATTCTAGTACAGGTCCCCAATCAATTGGGGGGTTGTTGACAGATTAAATATTCCCAGTCAAGGGCCCGCCGAGTAGATCTTCCCCTCAATCCAAATTCTTCTTTGACTTGCGTCTCTCTGCTGGCCGCTATAAAGCCCGTTAATTCTATATATCCGTTAAGTTTTATCTCTTATTAAATTACCTTTAATTATATTACCGTCCTCCTCGGATGACGAAACACGAAGTGAACTTCGGAATTTTATTTAGTATTTCTACCTAATTGGTGTTTTTAACGTTAGTTATTTGCCCTAGTATAGATATTATTATGTCTTAGAGGCTATCCCTGAAGGAGTGTTAAATAAATAATATGAAACATTACTCATTAGTTTACTAAATAGATTTATGTTTTACCGGTAATTAAT
>SCLH01001384.1:17787-75137 GCA_004367855.1 Oikopleura vanhoeffeni
ACCCTATTCCTAACCCTATTCCTCACCCTATTCTAACCCTATTCCTAACCCTTATTCCTAACCCTATTCCTAACCCTATTCCTAACCCTACCACTCCCTACCCCTAACCTATTCCTAACCCTATTCTAACCCTATTCCTACCCTATTCCTACCTATCCCCCTATTCCTAACACCTATTCCTAACCCTATTCCTAACCCTATTCCTAACCTTTCCTTTAACCCTATTCCTAACCCTATTCCTAACCCTATTCCTAACCCTATTCCTAACCCTATTCCTAAATCCTACCCTATTTCCTAACCCTAACCTAATTCCTAACCCTATTCCTAACCTTCCTAACCCTATTCTAACCTACCCAACCCTATTCTAACCCTTATTCCTAACCCTATTCCTAACCCCTAACCCTATTCCTAACTATCCCCTATTCCTAACCCTATTCCTAAGCCTATCCTAACCCTACTTCCTAACCCTATCCTCACCTATCCTAACCCTATCTCCTAACCCTATCTTCCTAACCCTATTCCTAACCCTATTCCTAACCCTATTCCTAACCCTTTCCTAACCCTATCCTAACCCTAATTCCTAACCCTATTCCTATTGTACCCGAGACCCAAAGAACCTAGGATTCTATCATTGTCTTTATAAACTTGAGAAAATTACTATAATATGTGGATACGAGGAGTTAACAAACGACTGTTAACCTTTTTTGCAATATTCATACTGTAAATGCGCTCCTTAAATTAGCACTGGATTCTGAATTTTTAAAATGTGAGCCCAACTTTTATAAAATGTCAAATACCGTTATCGCTCAAAAATTTTCGATAGATTATTCTGACCCCCTATTAAAAAAAATTTCAAATTTTAAAATTTTGTATAAATAATTCACGTTTTCGACAAAGTGTGGCTCGCAAAGTGGATTCTATTAAAAGTCATAAAGTGAATTTGAGCCAAATCAAATTATTAGAAATTTTCTTTAAATATTGAAGATTACTTTTTAATAAAAACTCAAAATTTAAAAAAGACTGGAATTATTATTCCAAATTAAGTGAAAATTTAGAATTAATAGTACTTCTGATACCTACGGACAGAAAAAAGTTTATTAATTGTATTTATTGTTTAGACATTTTTCATGCAATTTTAATTTCTTAATCAAACTTTTTCGGCGTTTTACAAAAATAATTCAACATGTTTACCAAAATTTTATTTCACGCTGTTTGCGTTCTTAAAATCTTTCCTATCATTACAAAATTGTTTAAATATCATTCATTAAATCTGGTTGTTACGAACCCTATAGAACCTGTTTTTTATGCACAAAAAAAATTGAAAAATGCAAAAATTTTTCAGTTTTGCGCATTTAGCGCGATTTTGTGGTGCGCTTTGGAGCTAACACGCTCACCTTATAAACTTCGTTTTAACCTACTTTTTTAAAAACACTTATTATTTTCAATCAAACAACCGAATAAAAACTTTTGAAGAAATAAATTTTCGTTTAATTTAAAAATTTGATTGTTTACATCATCTTTTGGTGACCACACACAGACTGATTTGTTTTAGAGATTTCGAAAAAAATAGGAAGAAATTAAAAATCTGAGAACTCGGTAAAAATCTAAGAAGAATAAGGAGTGTTGATAGTGAATTTTCGAAAATCAAATAAATTTTATCAATTTAAGAAGTCAAGAAAAAAATTCCAAAAAAGTTAAACAAAAAAGAGTAGAGGACGATGTCAAAACAGAATTTCGTCTCATTTTCCCATCAGTGTGATTTTCGTCATTCAGCTCAATTTAGGCCATCCCAATTTATCAAACCGAATCACGATCGAGCTCAATTTGCGGATGTTTTTGAAGAATTACGAATACATTAAATCAATTCGATTCACTTACAAATTTTCAATAACCGCTTTCCATTCTCGGTGACCGATGAGAATATAACACAGATTTCCGAAAACGCAAGAAATCTTTGATTCGTACATTTTTGTCGCACCGAATTTTCAGAAAAACACCAATTCTGACAATTAGAAAATTAAAGTCTCAAGCCAGATTTTTGAATTTTATTAAAGAAACCATAAGGAGAGATAGTTGAAAGAAAAAGATGTCAAAAATGCAAATTGCAAAATTGAATGGAAGTTCTAGAAACATACAATCTGAAGAAAAATTCGAATCTTTTGTAAACGATTAAAAATTATTTCCGAAGATTGGTTGCGTGCTGAGATGCAGTGAAAAATTACTTATCGGAAAATTTTTTTAGAGAATATTAAACGCCATCCATTGCGTTCTTTTCTCCTTGAACAAAATAGTGCTAACAGAGCGTTTAGAAGAAGTTGCGAAAAAAGTATTGGACAAATCGGAGAAATTCAAAAAAAATGTGAATTTGTTCCCCAAAATCGAATCGGGAACGTCGGAGTTAAAAAATGGAAAATTTGACAAAATGGTAGCATCTTTGGCTGGAACAAAACCCAATTCCTTGATTGAAATTAATTGATAAGAAAATATATCGGATGTGGACCTAGAAATTTTGTAAAAAAATTAAACAAAGGACGAAAATGATGACCACATAGAAAAGGATTAACACTATCAAACCCGCGATAAAACCTGGTTCACATTTTACAAAAATTGGGAGCTAACGCAGCTGGTTTCCCAGTTGATGTGATAAATGCGGATACCGGGGTCATACGGTAACTAACTGCCAGGGAACCAAGAGCCAGCTGTTCATATCTTGCCGACGTGAAAAGCCATATGCTCCTGTATGTCCTGATCGAAGCACTATAAGACAATCTTCAAAAACTAATACAAGAACTGATTTTCGCCTTTTAAATCAATTCCTTTTTCCAAAATTCCGGTAAACATGTAATTCAATTTCCTCCAATCTCTTAGCTCCAAGCTAAAAATCAAACACAATTCTTAAAAATTACCACAAAACTTCGAACGGGCTGACACTAGAAAACCCTCGCACCAACTCCAATTTAAACAACAGCAGAATCTTTCCGGCCCCCGCTCAAGCTCAAACAACGCCAGCACAAATCACAACAAAAACTTTGACGCTGACACTAAGACCAAATCTGGCCCCAAATCCTGTTTGAACACAGCAGTATCTTTGGCCCCCGCTCAAGCTCGAAACAAAGCAAGCACAAAATCACAACAGAACCTCCGGACGCTGACACTATTAACAAACTTTAGCACCAATCCTGCGTTGAACAACCAGTTCTAATATGGACAAAAGCTGCCGCGCCACTAGAACAAACTCCCTATTTAACAACAACAACAGAATGTTTCCCGCTCAGCAGCAAACAACGGCCAGTCTAAATCACAACAAAATTCGACGCTGAAACTAAAAAAACCTTCTCACCCAACTCCTGTTTTGAACAACAGCAGTTAATCTTCGCCGCCACCGCTCAACTCAGACAACGACAGTTCTAATTCACAACAAAACTTCGACGGTGTGACACTAAAAAAAACCCTGGCACAATTTCCTGTTTGAACAACAACATATGTTTTGGCCCCCGCTCAAGCTCAAAACAACGCCCGGCACAATTCACAAACGACTCGCACGCTGACACTAGGACCAAATCTGGCACCAAATCCTGTTTGGAACACAGCAGTATCTTTGGCCGCCACTCAAGCTCAAACAACGCCAGATCAAAATCACAACAAACTTGCGCTGAAACTTGGAACAAACTCTGCACAATTTCCTGTTTTGAACAAAATAGCAGTATCGTTGGCTCCCGACTCAAGTGGGCACGCCAGTTTAAAAATACAAAAAACCTTTGCCGCGCACTAGAACAACTGTTCCTATTTTCAAACATACCAGCAGAATCTTTGGCCCTCCGCTCAATCACAAACAACGCCTTTTTCTTAAATCACAACAAAACGTCCACGCTGACACTTATAACGAAATCTGGTAGCCACTCTTGTTTTTGAAGCAACAGCAGTATCGTTCGATCCCCGCTCGAAACCTGACAACGCCAGTTCTAAAATACAACAAAACTGTGCGTCGCCACTAGGGAAAAAAACTTTGGCACAATCGGGCTCGAACAACAGCAGTGACTTCGACGCTGACACTAGAACAAACTTGGCACCAACCCTGTTTGAACAACAGCAGTATCTTAGCCTCCCGCTTAAGCTCAGGACAACGGCGAGTTCTGAATCACTACAAAACTTCGACGCTGACACTGTAGAACAAACTCTGGACCACTCCTGTTTAAAACAACATGGCAGGTATCTTTAGTCCCCGCTGGCTCAACAAGCGGCCTGATTGTAGAATACACAACTAAACTTCGCCGCTGAGAGCCTAAGAACAAACTCCTGGCACCACTCCTGTTTGAAAAAAACAGCATAGTCTTCGCCCCCCGCTTAAGCTCAGACAACGCGGCTTTCTGAATCACAACAAACTTGGCCGGCTGACACTATAACAAACTCTGGCACCAATTCTCTGTGTTGAAACAACATGCAGTATCTTAAGGTCCCGCTCAAGCTCAGAAACGCCAGTTGTAAAACACAACAAAACTTCGGCCGCTGACCACATAGAACAAACGTTGGCACAACTCCTTTTTTTGAAAAACAGTATCTTCGCCCCCGCTTAACTCAGACAACGCGAGTTCTGAATCACAAAACTTCAACTCTGACAATAGAACAAATCGGCACCAACTTTTTGTTTGGGATAACAGCAGTATGTAGGCCCCCTCTTAAGGTCAGACAACGCGAGTTTCTGAATCACAACGAAACTTTGACGCTGACACTTAGAATACAAAACTTCTGGCACCAACTCTTGTTTGAACAGACAGCCAGTATTTTCAGCCCCCGCTCGAGCTTTCGACAACGCCTGTGTAAATCCAACAGAACACTTCGCCGCTGAGACTAGAACAAAACTCTGGCATCCATTCCCTGTTTGACCGAACAGCAGTATCTTGCGGCCCCGCGCTCAAGTTCAAACAACTATTTATCCACCCATATATTTGTCAACATATCGACAAGCCTCTTCCCAGCAATCATGGCCAAAAATATTTTTTAGACCAGAAATTCCAATCGACATTTAACTTGCTATTGGATACTGGAAGTCAAGTTATGTTTTGCCAAAAAATATGCGTTGACTGCTGTCTGAATTGAAATAAACTCGAGCCTTTCTGAGTTGATCTGAAGTCTACAGTGGAACAAAATCGATAGTACTAGGGTTGCTGAAGAATGTGAATATTTCAATGGGGCATCGAATTGAGAAATGTTGGTTTACATAGTCAGCGATCTTTTTGATGAAAGCCTATTCTTGGTTTACACCAGCACTGAAAATAACCGAATTGCGATTTGTTTTCACAAAACAAATTAATCCAAACGGAACAAATATGCTGATTTGATAACTAACAACGACGAGAAGATAAAAAAAATTTCAATTTGAATCTTGTTACTGTCCGAGAAAAAGTTAAAAAAAATCATGTTTTGCGCTTGAAGCATCAGAAAGATATGAGATACAAGCGCTAACTCTGAAAGAATAATCAAATGTCACAGCAAGATACCAGTTTTATGGTCGGCTGGCGATACGCAGGTTGAGATTGAATCCGCTAACACAAAACTTGATGTCCTGTTTGGAAAAATTCGGGTTTCTTACTTTTTCGTTGCAGTTCAAAGTACATGTTTATTGCGCTGTGCAATGTACCGATGTCACAGTTGTTGTGCAGTAAACAAGATTGGATTAACGCAGTCCAAGTAAAGAACAAACGCAGAGATTAAGCAGCCAGTTTTCACCACCGAACGAATATGAAAAGATAGTTGTTCTGATGTTAAAAATTCATTTCCAAAAATCAATAAATTTCGAGCTCAAGCGTAAAACACTTGTTCCAAAATTCATGATGTGTTCGCCCGGCGTATGGAACAACCTTTGGTGATAACTAATGCACGTTAGATATGACGATTCGACACTGAAATTCAGCCGCCACAGCTCAACACGTACCAAACTCCGTTTGTATTCTCAGTGGGAAATGAAATAGATGATAATCTCTCTCGTTAATAGGGTTAGGAATAGGGTTAGGAATAGGGTTAGTTGAATTCGTGCTCAGTGTTCACGCGAAAACTATTTTTCGAAAAGTAAGGTTAGGAATTGTTTCAGAGGCCACCTCAATCAATAACCTCTCAAATTGATATTAATTGTTGTTACCTTTAAAATATTCAGACAGTTTTTTTTTTAAGTGTCATAGTTTGTGAAATTCAAATGCGGGAAAAAACGCTCTCAGATCGAATTTTTTTCCCGCATGATTTTCATGCTTTCTTTGCTTATATTTCGTCTTGCAAAGTCAATTTTATAATTTGAAAATAACTTTGAATTACTCATTTTGATTAATTAATTCTCGTTATAAAATTAAGAAAACGAAGTCTAAGCTTGATGAAAAAAATCAGCTCCTGTAATTTCTAGTGTGATTTTCACAATCATATTTTCGAAGTCCTTATTTTTAATCGGAAATCCTCTCGCCCAAACTTGAATTTAAATAGAAACTTATTGACCTGAATTTGCACCTAAGTTTAGAAATCAAGGTTTTGTCGCGTAATTATTTTTTATAATATGCATTTATTGATTCTTGGATTAATCAAGCATTGTTTGAATCAATCACTTATTTTTTTCATAGTTGAATTAAGGCCTGCTACGGGACTCGGACGGTACCCGCATTAACACCACGCTCATTTCTCTCTGCGGCTCCATCACAAAATTCAAAGAACAAGGAAAGTATTTATTAATTCATTTTTGGTTAAATCTGACTCAAAAGTCAAATTATACAATGTAAAAATGTAAGTTGAATTTTCAAGTGGATCCGGATAAAACCTATTACCGGCAGAAAGGTTCAGAGCAGTTCAAAAAGTTATCAAGTCTTGGGGTTTTTCAATAATATTTTGATGGTTTATTAATAAATCGAAAATTTTAAAACAACTGTTTTCATTCGACTAAAAAAATTTGAAAAATTGTTTTTTTATTCATTTTGACAACAAACTTAAGGGGGTAGTGTCTGTGAAATTTTTTTTCTGAAAGTGAGAGTTCTAATAGAACTGTTCTCCGCCATTATTTTATCTCAAAAATAAAACTGACCTAATTCCAATTATATATTGCACCTAATTAACCGATACTTTATATATTTTTCTCTTTTGTCTAGTAGACAAAAATCGTAAATTTGTCATAATTTTTTAACAAGAGACATTTTCCGGACATGATAAACCTTTAAAGTTATCACCAAATTTTTGGGATATTACCAGGATATAACCTTTGTTTTGTTTTTTGATAATTTTAAGTCTCTGTGTTTCAAAACACAATGGCGCCGGTAGGAATAGGAATCATTTTCGAGTGAAGTCAGACCATTTTTTGACCATATCATTTTAACAAAATTATGGCGGAACGTGCTAGGATGGTATCAGGCTTGTAAAAGGGATGGCTTTTGCGTTGGTTTTCCATCCCCTCTTTGTGTAGGGTTGAGGGGGACGCCCATCCCAGTATGCGTCTCTGATTCGACATTTCCTCGGTGAAATATACTGAAAACTAACAGTTCATGAGAAAAACCGATAATGCTAATTTGTAGATCTATCCCTAATCTTGCGAAAAAGTACATCACAAATTATTTTTGACCGTTACACCAATAGGAAGAGTATCGTAACAAGGTGACATTTTCCAAACTGCAAAACTATCTCCTCCCAGACGGTATATCAAATCGAGCTCAAATTTTCACAGATCACGTAACGGTAGTATGCCAATTTTTTCTCGTCGGCTTTTTTCTGATCCGGCGACGAAACAATTTTAGAACGCCAAATAACGGTCGATTTTTCACAATTTCAGACTTCAAAATCTCTCTCCTCCTAGGATATATTTGAAAAAAGGCTCCAATTTTTATCAAGCATTCTTAAGAACAATTGTAAGAGACTCTCGCGGGCTTTTTTTGCAATTTCCAGCTAAAACTCGAAATATGATTTTTTGGTCATTTTCGAAAAAATTTCCGAAAAAAAAATTTCGATTTTTTCGAAGGTAGACTCAAAAGAAAGCCAGTGAAACACGGATGAGAAAGTTGGCTTACGTCAAGTCGATATTTTGAAGTTTTGGTGGTCAAATTCGAGCGAACGTTATTTTTTAACTTCATCTTTTAAAAAATACTCAGAAAAAAAATCGTAAAAATGCGAAAATTTCGAAAAAATTTTCTTGATGATTTGGTTCTTAGTACACTTAATTATCAGCCCGAATAAATTTGGAGCATTTTTAATGCCTCTAAGGCCTTTATTTAATCAGAGTTGTATACCCCCTTAAGGACCTCGGGGCATCTTGACAGATACGGATATCCGCGGATATGGGCTATTGATGGAAAACTTTTTACTGGGTTGATATATTCTTTTCAATATACCATCACAATAATGTTTCATAATAGGCAACTTGTAACTACAGAATTTTCGTATTATGCTTTTAAAAAAAAATGAGTTCGAATTAAATTTTCCGAACCGACAAATTATGAGAAATTTTGAAAAAGTTCAACATTATCAAAAAAATGCCTTATTTTGTGTTCAAATATTGTTTGCATATTTTTTCAAATAAACGAAAAAAACTCTTCAATATGGCTACTTTAACTTTTCGCGTAGCTGACCACATATTTTTTATATGCTATTTGAAAAATCATATGACACTTTTTTTGAGAATTTTTGGTCGAAACTTTTTGGAAATATTTCGAAAATTTTACTCATTTCTGGTTCATAATTATTCAAACTTATTTTTCTGGAATCGTTAGCTGAAAATATTAGGAATGATTACTTTCACTATATTAAAACATGTCTACGTTTTGTTTCTTCGCTCTCGATTATACTCTGAATCATACTTTTTTGAATGAAAATACGATTTGCGCGAAATCTAGTTAAGCCCTTTTTAATCAAGAATTAAAAACATTTATTATATGATGAGGATAGGAAATCCGGTCGGGGATCATCCCTTTTACAACCCTGGGTTGTATTGATTTTGCTTGCCAAGCTTTTGATATTCTGAACTTTTATCATCTATTTTGTTGAAAGTTTATTGTCAAAAGACCCGAAAAAGATACAATTTATCGATTTTTTTTCCATTGTTTGTTCGAAATAGCTTTTTAATTTTCGCAAAATATGCATTATTCTGTAATATAAGTTATAGTATATAATAAGGTAGGAACAGCAAAACTTTTTTTCTCCGACAAGAAAATTTTATGTATAATATTGTAGAGAAAAAAAAANAAAAACGGTGTATAATTTTTGGCCAAAATTTTTTTTGAGTCAGATTCAGCCCAAAACCTAAAAGTGCTCCGAAAAGAAATAAAATCGGAGTTGGTCGATTTTTGCTGTTCCTACCTTAGTATATAACCAATTTGAAAAAATTACCAAATCTTGTTCTCGTTGTCAATTTACTGGCGATTGGTGTTCATAAACAAATTTTAGATTTAATCATATTCAGGTCATAACATATGTTTATAACATATGAAAATATTGGTTAATCAGAAAAATTCAATCATCAGAATACTCTCAATAAAATATCACGATATTTAGTCCAAAAATTTATGACATATCCTGCTTTCATACTGTGCTCAAGATCTCGGCCCTGTGTGGTAACGTAGTGCAAAATGGTATGTGAGTGAGCTAGATCGGCCAGCTAGTAACCACAAAGAGCTGAGATCTTAAGCAAAGTGTGATAGGGGGAACTTGTCAAGTTCTCGGACACCCTGGGTTTTAAGATTCGACTGGCTTAGACGGGTCAAACGGTGATCTGGTTCAAACGCAAATAAGTCTCAGTCATAATTTTCATCAGGACGTATCTCAACAAATATCAACTATATCTGTGTTCGATGCTCAAACAATGACATTCTCGCGATTAACTTGTATTTGTTTCGAACTTGGTTATAAATGTCTCAAAATCTTGTGTGAATTTATTTATGTGAATCTCAATCAGGGATCCACATAATTGGATTGTATAGTATCGTAATTTTCGGATTGGATCGTATCGGTTTTTTGCGAAACGCAATCTTATTTTTATTTAACCCCTTATTTTTATTTAACCCTCTATTTACGATACGATCCAGTTTTTATTTTGGTCCCTACAGATACGATACGATCCAGTTTTTATTTTATCTCCACTAAATACGATACGATCCAGTTTTAATTTTTCAAATGCCGATCCCTGATGTGAATCATGACCGGAGGTCCCTAAGGGCAGGCTAGGAAAAGGGAACGTTCCCCAAACTTTTTCCTTCCCTCTACCCTTCCCAATCAATGCCTGAAGGTCAATGCCTGAATACTGCCACATTTTTTCATGATTTTACAAGTTGAAGTCGTCAATATTTTCACCTTCATTTATTTCTGACCATTAACGACGATCATAAAAATAATAACAAAGTAGTCTTTTTTTATTGTGTTCAATTAATTTATTTTGCATGGAGTACAAATTTGTCGGGAAACTTTTTATTTGAATATGGCGATAGAAGAGGTTTTAAGAGGAATCTCAGAAAAAGTTTTCAAATATGCAACTCCATTCGGATATGCCTGGTAAGTTCATAAATTTCGAATTATTGCACAAATATAACGTTTTTTTGTTAAGGTTGATTGTCCTATTTTTATTTCGTCTAGTCGCTATCGAGACTGTTGGATGAGAATTATAAAATTTCTTTTTTGTATGATTGAATAGCTTTTATTATTTAATTCAAAATGTTTTTATACATGTAGACTTATGGTTTCAGAAAAAAATAAATACAGTACAATCTCCGATCTGTAAATTTCGAATCTTCATCGTGAGGTGCGAGGTTTGTCTCCATACTTGTACAATCCTCGGTTCCGAATTGGTACACCCCTAACTGGTGCACAAATGTTGGTCTAGAGAACTAGGAGTATACATTAATTGGTGAGAGGCTTCAAGGCACTGTGGTTCTTTCTATCTCATTTTCACACTATCCGAAATATCCCGGCCCTGTATAGTAAACTTAATGTGTTTTTAGTAGTAGGGCCGGGATATTCCGGATAGTGTGAACGAGGGATAAGATTTCACCAATTTCCTCGAATTATAATGGTGTTGAGATATCTTAACCCTTGTGAGCATATGAAAAAAATATCCGCCAAGGCGTCAGAGCCACAATTGTGGCTCTACTTTGAATGTTCTTTACAGAAAGTTAAAGGCGGTTGGAATTTTAATTTTTTCTGTACTTTAAGGAAGTTGAAAGGTCATTGCTTCCGACTTTTTATTCTAGAATTTTACCTTTTTGTTCAGAACATATAGTGGAAAAGCACCATATCACGTGATACACAGTCACAGTTGTCTTCACAAATTACATTTTTGTTGGAAACGATGCAAAAGTATCAGGCCTGAGTCATAATTTTGTCCGCTTTGATTGAATTCTCATAAATTAGAAGTAATTTATAAATAAGTCTAAAATTTTGATGGAAAAATCATCATTTTTGAAAAAAAAGATGTTTATTTTTTCCTATCAAAGCAGATAATTACACTTTTTTCTATTATTTTCAAGTAAATATGGTTATGAAGTACAACTGTTGACAATGTTTGATTGCTTAAATTCAATTTCATAATTATTTGATTTTTTCACTGGTTACTTGAAGTTAAACGTTTAGAAATTTCCCTTTCGAAAGAAAATATCTGCCCCTAGATACCAATAAATTTTTATTTTAACTGTTATGCATGCGCAGAACACTATCCTTCAAACAAATCTACACATTTGTCTTTTTATGTCTAGTTCCAAAATAATTTTTCAGGAAGTGAAACACATGCGAAAAATCCTAATAGTCTATTAGGATTTTTTGCATGTGTTCTATTAGTACTAGATCAACACCCCGTGATACTGGAACCAAACATTCGAAAAAAAATTTAATTATTTTTTGGAAACCGAATCAAAATTCTTTATAATATGTTAGAAAGAAAAGATTCTACGATCCCGTTTCTTGCTTTTTTTGGATAATTTAAGGTATGCTTGAGCCACAATTGTAGCTCTGTGCTCACAAGGGTTAAAGAGTAAAAATCGAGAACTTTTTTTGATTTTTACATTTGAGAATTCTAAATTCAAAACCAACCAAACTTCAATTTTGCCAGGTCTGTTATCAGGGTAAGATAGTATTTCGGCTATATTAATTAAATATCGACTTTTCCAGAGTTATATTCATTTTTTGGGGACAAGATTAGCGGTTATCGCTCAGAAATATCATCTTACGTATATGTGTATTATAAAATTATTTCAAATTTTTTTTTCAAATCAGAAAAATACCTCAAAGTTGGCGAAATTGCATATCCCTTTAATACCTTTTGCTTAGATATTTAATTATCTAATTTATGGTACGAAAAAGAATGCCTGAAAATTTTTGTTTAGATGATCTTATCATAAATTTTATGATTTTTAGTGAACCGGAAGCTCAATCTCATAAAAATTCTAGAATTCTAAGAATTTCTAAGAATTCTAGAAATGTCCAAAAACTTTTAATTTTTATGTGATATAGCCGAAATACTATCTTACCGTTATCAGAACGCAACTATGGAATCGGTACGTCCTGATAAACCTACTCTACTTTACTTATTTTTTATAAAAAATGGTATAAAACGGCTGATTGTATTGGATTTGTGCTAAACGTCAAATTTTTTCCATTTTATTCAACTTTAAATACAAAATATAGCAATTTTAGTCTAGCTTTCTGTAAGCAAAAGTATAATGCGCCCTCACTGGTATTTTTTACGGTCGGTAAGTGCACCAGTTAGGGAGCGAGGACTGTACTTTTTAATTTTGACTTTAAATTATTAAGTTATATAGACTGATTTTTTCAAAATAGATTTCACTTACAGTTGTTAGTAACACTGAATGTCAAACTGAAAACAGTTAAAGCTGAGAAATTTGATAATTCCAAACAAGAGAACAAATTTTTGATGGATATCAATATGAGGAAGTACAAGCTGATTTCGAATGTACAACAGAACAGCCAGCTTGTCGTCAACAATGTTACAACGAGTTTCATCCAATATCGCACAGCCGATTTTGGGAGCTCCAAATTCTGATTTTAAGGCAAATTATATAAAATGACTGATCTTTAATAATCTTTCATACGATTATTCTGAACATCACTGAAGCTGTGTGCAGTCAGCAATACCTTATTTTTATACCTAAAAAAATGTTTATCGGAATAACTCGACATCATACGTAAAAAAACATTTTAACAATTTCAAATTTTGACCGCATGGTGGCCAAATTATTCTCAAGAACCGACTTTTGGCTCTACATGTAGCTGCTTAAAATCTGCTCGCGCCCATAAGTTATATTTAAAATTTCAAAATTACAAAAGAAAAAAGTTTTTTAACTGAGAAATTTTCAATTATCCGAACTTGAACCAATCCGAACTGATTACTGTGATAGAATTTAGATTTATTTTTCTCATTGGTTTGTAAAAATGAAGTTCACGTGAAGTGTTTAATTTAAGCTGAAATTGCTCGACCTCAAAAAATTTCTTGCCTGCCGACAGTATAACAAAACTTTCAATTTCATTTTATTTAGTTTTTTGAAGTGTCCCAATTTTGATATTTTCGGCAATTGCTCTAGCAGTTGAAGATGAAAACGGAAATTCAAAAAAGTACAACCGAGAATATGAAACAACAAACCTAATGAAAAAGACACAAGTGCGGGAGCACCAAAAACAAGCCGTAGCTAATAAAATCTACACCAAACAAGTGAGTTCGGATACAAGTTGTGATTAACATTCTGTATGGGTTTGGATAAGCGAAATATAAATACCAAATAAATTTTGGCGATACTGGTACTTTCGGCGATATTGGGACAGGAATAAAGTTTCTTGTTTAAAAACAAAAAACGTGTGGGCATTCGAAATGACGTCATAATTTGAGAAATTTTTCAATTTTGAAAATACTTTAACAAGAGGTTCAAAGAAAGTAAAATGCCATTATGTGTAAAATTAGATCTGTGAACTTCACCGAACGAAATTAAATTTTTGAATCTCACGTGATTCATGATGCAGTCAAAGTAGTTCTTCATAAAAACCTCAAACGCCCACGCAATTTAAGCTTATTCATTGATATGGGGCCGGTGATAAGGGAACGGCGATTAGGGGCCTCCACCTGTATCGTTTAATTTTTTTTCTGAATATTTTTTTCAATAGAAGTTTTCAGAACATTAATTTCTTTTCTGGTGGTGAAGAAACTATTGTTTGGGATAAAACGGTGCAAATGACCTATATTGTTACAACTTGCATGAAAATTGGTTTGGAAGTTCTTTCGTTGTGGAGCATTTATCAATTACAAAGAATTCAAAATAATGCCGACGAAAACTATGACAAAATTTCTGGAGAACTAAAACCTTTAAAATTTTCAGAAGTTTGGCTGATACCAGAAAAATATGCCTGTCATGTCGGTAAAAGAAGCCATAGTGCATGTTCTCAGGTTGGATTTGTTATTTAAACATGGAAAACAATGGTTGATGAATTCTAAGTTAATTTAGTGATTTTTCCAGTATTTTTGTGAATGTCAAAAACCTGACAGTTGATACTAGGTGCTTCAAAAATTTGTCTTGTTGACAAAATAAACCAGATAAAAATTGCTGGTGGCTGACATGACCACAAGATTTTTTCATTGTTTGAATCCAGTTTTCTTTCAGATCCGCCTCAAATGAAGTTTTCGTTATAAGTTTTACCGGTTGGTTCAGTGCTATGGTTGATATATTTCATTGGATAAAAGATTTAACTTGAAGGGCTTTGTTCTTTGAAATTATGCAATTAAATGACATCGTTGAATTATTTGATGAAACGTTATTTATTTTTTAAAACTGGCTTTGTTTCACCAGCAGCCAAAATGTAGACACCGCTAATTACTAGCCTAGTATCCTTAACTTTGGGAATAGACGGAAACGAGAAATGCAAAATTTTCTTACGTTTTCTCAATAAAATTCTTGACAATTTGGAGGTAATCAATATTTTTTAAAGGATCAAACAGTTTCATGTTTTGTGACCAGATCAACCGAAAAAACGAATTTTCTCTACTATGTACTGACTGCACAAATACTATCTATAATACTACTCATTTTGGACTTGCTTTATGTACTGAAACCTGCAAAATTGAAAGAAACTATTTTGCGAAAATCGAAAAAACTAAATTTGTGAAAATTCCGCTCGTGAAATTTAGCTGAAAAATAAAACAAATGATAGTTCTATTATTAACAAAACAAAACGTTTTTTGTTGCTGCAAGAGCGTTCAAGGGTGACCCTTGCTTCATCGCTAGATTTAAAAAATCATATTTAAATTTCGATAAACATCATAAATGCCTGAGAGGGTTCTGAGTGCTAACTCAGCAATTTGCTGGGGATTTTACACTTTTTTTTGAAATCAAATAACTTTAGTTTGAAATGTAAAATAAAAGTAATGTTGCGTAAACACTCTCCAGCAGAAAAAAACTCGCGGAGTTTATTTCCAAGTTAATTCAAACTTTTAAAATGTAAAAGAAACGTAACGTTATTTTCGTAAAGTTCAAACAAATTTGTATCACGTTATTCAGAATTTTGTTTGTTTGATCTGAAAATATTAAGCAAAAAAATATGAAAAATGTTTAGCTTTCATTTTTATAATTTTGCTGTTATCGCTCAATCAGACATAAAGCGCGCACCGCTACTACAGTAGAATCAGCATGACAACATCATAACAAACAATAAAAAACCTTATTTCGGTTTATAATAGTGTCACACTTTTTCAAACATACTTTTCTTGGTCAGTTTTCGACGGAAAATTCAGTTCGCTATTCAAATTTCATTTTTTTTAAATCGTTCTTATTTCAAATCGTCTAATACATGATAATAGTTTAAGCACACATATTCTGAGAAATTTCACGGAAACTGTTTTAGTCTGATGATGTAAATTTCTGTCACTCTATTATGGTCAAAAATTTATAGGATATAAAATAACTTCAATAAAACAACTTCTTCTATTTTCATCAATTTATTATTCTTTCGGTGAAGTTCCAGCAACCTCATTCCGCACTTTATGAAAAACAGGTAAATTTATTTTCATTTGGCTTCACATAATCCAACGGATTGTAAGTAGGACATAATTCTCTAGCCATGCAACTATCAGCGTGCTTTTTCGAAAGATTAAAATAAATGAACCTTAGACTAAGGACTGAAATTAATTTTTCTGGCAATAAAACATAGCTCGATCTGAAATTTATTTTTGACGTCGTATGCCAATTGAAATATCACCAAACGCTTCATGTTTATCATGTTTCTGAGAGCGCAGTTTTTGACTATTGATAGGGTTCAAACCAGGGGTCGGCAGAAATAAAATTGAAACCATATCGTACCGGACCATGTCGGCTGGGGGTAAAATTTTAACTATACCGGACCAGATCATATCGGCTGGGGGTGAAATTTCGAACCGAGAGAAATTTTTTACTGAGAATTTTTAATTTTTGCGGGAATTTTTTAATATCAATAGCAAGTGTTATTGAGTTGGAACTTTGTTCACGAATTTTTAAAGGATAGTCATACAAAAGGCTTTAAGACGCACCCGAAAACCATTTTTGTGGCCGGTCGGATATCTGTAGCCATCTCTGAAAAACGGTTTCCAATAAGACCATGCTAGCTATGGATATAAAAATCCTGCCTTTGTGTTTACTTAAATTCATTTGTTTAAAAGTTCAAGATTTCCTGCTCCGTACCCCAACTGTCTCATCTTGTTTGACTTCACTTCTTAACAAACACAGTCAGTGTTACACAAAGGTAACGTATTGTGAGTATTTTCAAAATTTGGATCTGTAGTGGCCACAAAATTACTAACCAAAACCACTTTTTTATGCTAAATTGAAATTTCAGCGTATTTTTGTTCTCACGCGGTGGCGCACGCTATGGCGTTTAATTGCGAAGTTTAGGTCATTTTTGTTTAATTAATAAGTAACTCATCAGTTTCAAAATGTTAATGAATCGTAATCTTTTCCTTTACTAATCCAGCTCGACACCGACAGCCAGGTACGCATTTTCCAACACATTGTGGGTCTGGATCGTCACATGTTTCCTCGCAAGGTTTGCCACAATCTGACCAAATAAACGGCTCTTTGCATTCTTAAAATTATTTTTGTGACTTTTACTACCAATGTTTTCTGGAAACTTTCGGACTTCAAAATCTATCTCCTCCGATAATAAATTTTCAAAATAACTCAAAGTTTCACCTAGTAATCATCATAACATGCTTGAAATTTAAACATTTGTTTTCAATTTCTTGTTCAAATGTGAAATATGATTTTTTTCATGTCAATTTCGAAACAAATTACCTAAAAAGGGCACGTGATGAGACTGAAAATACCACTGAAATTAAGCTGACAATTTACTGATGAAAAAATGTTCGGACGGCATACCAATACTTGTAGTTTCAACCTAGGCACGTCAAATTGGAAAATTATGTTTCAAGCTACAAAAATACTTAGAAAAACATTAGAGTCTAATGATTAGACTGTCCGCGATCTCAAAACGTAAAAAAAGGTTATTTATTTAGATCCAAATGGTATTGGATCGATTCCTTAGGTCAGTAGAATCATTTTATCCCACATAAATTTTTTTCAATTTTCTCTCTTTCAGGCCGAAAAACTCTCTCAAAGCTTGAATTTTTGGACAAACTTCAGTAAAGTAGCGTTGGAGTTAACTAAAGTTGCATGCTCAAAACAAAAAATATGTTGGTTATTGAGAACAGACATTAGCGGTCAATTTGAGCCATCAGTAGTCAAAATTGAGTTTCAAGAAAGAAAATATCGTTATTTTGTTACAAATTCTGAAATAGGGCTAACACACAAAAATAGATACTCGATAAAAAGGTCGTATGAATCGGTGAATTTATGTGCCAGAGTAATTTTCGACGCTGAAAATTTTCATGAGAAAAGTTAAAGTTTGCACCAAAATTTTTAGAATCAAATTTTGAATTAGATACATGCAGACATTCTTAAATTTGGTGGAAATTTTTTTTTCGGGGTTTGGGGTTGGCGAGCAAAAATTTTTTCCCAAAATTTCTTTCCCAAATTTTAAAATTTCCGCACTCATTTGATTTAGAATTCAATTCTAAGAATTTTGGTGCAAATTGTATTTCCTGGCGACCTACCAATCCACAGAAACTGTGCTGAGTGGCCCTTTCTATTTTGTCCACGGGGCCAAGTTTGGTGGTGCTCTGACGCCCAAACCCCCCTTAAAATATTCCCCTCAATGGTGCGAAACTTCTTTTCTGGTTTAAAAAAATTCTTACAAGTTGAATTTTATTTTTAGTCGATGTTTCACGCATCACTCAATTTATAGTGTAATAATGAGTGATGCGTGAAACACTGAGAAAAAATGAAATTCAACCTGAAAACACAATGTCGTTGTCTGATTTGACATTTTGACAGCTTCAAATCTCTGTTTCTGATTGGTTTATTTTGACCGATCAGAAAAAAGCATTTACAAAATTTTTTGGAATTTTTTAGTAATTTTTTTGAAAATTCTGCTCGTTCCCGGAATTACTCGATTGGCTATTTTCGATTTCCAAAATGTCCTAGTTTCCATAATGGAACAGATTGCGGACAGTTTAAAAACATCCAAACAAGAAAAAAACATTTGGATTATTTGTGCTATAAAAAATTATTCAAATGACTTTCACACAAGTAACAGAAAAAATAAAAATCTGATTCTAGAAGATTAATATAAGTACATAGCTGCTTGAGAATTTTTATGCTACACTTACTTTTATAGCAATTTGATTTGTATCTCCAACTGAGTTTCACATTGGCTCGTTGGCACTCTAACGAGTAGGCATCTAGAATTTCGCAAACCGGCTTTCTCCCAAAATTACGGCATCGATCCTTGGTAATACGTAGTTTTTTTTGTTTATTTATCATGGATACTATAATGTCCCGAAAATAAAAACTTCCAAAAAAATGTTGAAGTTATTCATTATTGTATATATAACACCTCACTAGGCGAGAAAAAAATCGACCACTATGGTTAGATTTCTCACATAAAATCGTCCATGTCAAATTTTATGGCGCACTTTGCTTAAGTGGTGGAAAATACGTGGTTCAAGAACTACCAAATTGGAATTTGGTTTAAAATAATTAAATAATGAAAATATTAAAAATCGCTTTATTTCGATCACGTGACGACCAAAATAGTTTTTTCAGTTTGGAATGTTTATTGCCCCCAAAAATTTAGAGTGTGATCCAGCCTATATTGTTACTATATATTGTTACAGGTCAATTTTAATCGTGGACACACTAAACGTACCTTTGAATGTTAACCCTAAAGCGTTCAGAATGAGAATACTTGATATTTTACAACAAATTTGCCAGAATATTTCTGGAGACTTTTGGTTTTATTAATTAATGAGAGAGTTTCAAATGATCTCTTCCGGGCCTCGCGTCGACTAATATTTTTCTTCGATTTTTAAAACTCAAAATTTTCAACAAGCACTATTTTTCGGACACTGATTTTTGCATCATCGTTTGAAATAAGATATTAATACTGGCAAAATGTTTTCATACCTGAATACAAGCGTTAAAAAACGGATCTGGATGGATTATTTCGTGGCAAGGTTGAAACGGCTTTTGCTTCAAAATAAGACACTCATCATGAGCTTGAGCTCGAACTTTCGGATGAGCACATCTACTAGGTGGAACAATACATTCTGGATTTATTCGTTGGGGATAGTTACAAGCGCCACATAGGCGACTATTTGGGTTTCCAAATGGTGTCCAGTCACAGTTTTTCATCGTTGGGTCCAATGGATTGCAAATGTTTTTACGCGAAGTTGATTCGGGAGCTTAAAAATATTTAATGTTTTATTCAGTAATTACTTAAGGGAGTACTGGTCGCATTTTAAGGCAAAAAACCAGGTTTTCAGCGTCGCCTCAATGAAGTACTAGAACACGACTAACATATGTATTTCAGTTTAGGGATAATTGAACATTCTTGCTTCACAAAACAAAATCGAAGGCCTTTGATTGGCCGACCAATCAGGAACGACCTTTCAAAAGTGGCACTATTTCCACTTTAAAAGCCTACTCCTCCCTGAGTTTTTAGGATACAACAATGATTTATAACTCAAATAAACCGGACTAACGTGAGCAAAACATCAAGTTGAGTTTTTTGAAAAATTCTTGAATATTGCTCTCAGTATCACGAAAAAAACTGTTTTTTGGCCTTATTTTGAGTGCCTCGGGAAAATACTACTCCTCCCTGGATTTCAAAGTCACACAATCGAAACCCAGATCAATGTGCAGCTGAAGAGTCCGTGCCAAAATACCAAGTTGAGTTTTGTCTAAATTTCCGACTCGTTTTCTGGTAATTCGTTGTTTTAAATTTCCAAAAATCAAGAAATTTCAACTTTTTTCAAAGGAAATATTTTTGAACTCATCAAAAAGTACTTTCCTAGCCATGAATCATAATGAAACGAGTACCAAAATGCTTGTAATTTTCCATATTTTCAGAAAAAAACATTTTGAAACTAATCTGGTAAATTTCATGTCCGAGTCTTTAAATGCGACCAATACTTCCTTAAGGGAGTGGGTGTCGCAAATTTGAGCCTCTTCCAAGGTCATTCCCCGTCAAACTAGCAAAGTTGATATTCCAAAAACATTTGTGACTAACAGAACCAACCTTTGCGGTAATTTTGAATTTAACAGTAATCTGATACAATCCCACCTACGCCGACACCTACGTTTTTAAAAAGCCTCTTAAAAAGACACGCAGTTCGTACCTTCTCTTTCAATTTTCATCATTTTTTATTATTTTTTTGTGTAAGGCTCCGGAAAAGCCTAACAAATCGTTCAAAATTGCTTTTGTTTCAAAATTTTNCGAATACTCGATTGGCTATTTCGATTTTCCAAAATGTCCTAGTTTCCATAATGAACAGATTGCGACAGTTTAAAAACATCTCAAACAAAAAAAAAACAATTGGATTATTTGTGCTATAAAAAATTATTCAAATGACTTTCACACAAGTAACAGAAAAAATAAAAATCTGATTCTAGAAGATTAATATAAGTACATAGCTGCTTGAGAATTTTATGTACACTTACTTTTATAGCAATTTGATTTGTATCTCCAACTGAGTTCACATTGGCTCTGGCACTCTAACGAGTAGGCATCTAGAATTTCGCCAAACCGGCTTTCTCCCAAAATTACGGCATCGATCCTTGTAATACGTAGTTTTTTTTGTTTATTTATCATGGATACTATAATGTCCCGAAAATAAAAACTTCCAAAAAAAAGTGAAGTTATTCATTATTGTATATATAACACCTCACTAGGCGAGAAAAAATCGACCACTATGGTTAGATTTCTCACATAAAATCGTCCATGTCAAATTTTATGGCGCACTTTGCTTAAGTGGGTGGAAAATACGTGGTTCAAGAACTACCAAATTGCAATTTGTTTTAAAATAATGAAAATATTTAAAAATCGCTTTATTTCGATCACGTGACGACCAAAATAGTTTCAGTTTGGAATGTTTATTGCCCCCAAAAATTTAGAGTGTGATCCAGCCTTATATTGTTACTATTGTTACAGGTCAATTTTAATCGTGGACACACTAAACGTACCTTTGAATGTAACCCTAAAGCGTTCAGAATGAGAAACTTGATATTTTACAACAAATTTGCCAGAATATTTCTGGAGACTTTTTGGTTTTATTAATTAATGAGAGAGTTTCAAATGATCTCTTCCGGGCCTCGCGTCGACTAATATTTTTCTCGATTTTTAAAACTCAAAATTTTCAACAAGCACTATTTTTTCGGACACTGATTTTTGCATCATCGTTTGAAATAAGATATTAATACTGGCAAAATGTTTTCATACCTGAATACAAGCGTTAAAAAACGATCTGGATGGATTATTTCGTGGCAAGTTGAAACGGCTTTGCTTCAAAATAAGACACTCATCATGAGCTTGAGCTAACACTTTCGGATGAGCACATCTACTAGGTGGAACAATACATTCTGGATTTATTCGTTGGGGATAGTGTACAAGCGCCACATAGGCGACTATTTGGGTTCCAAATGGTGTCCAGTCACAGTTTTTTCATCGTTGGGTCCAATGGATTGCAAATGTTTTACGCGAAGTTGATTCGGAGCTTAAAAAATATTAAATGTTTTATTCAGTAATTACTTAAGGGAGTACTGGTCGCATTTTAGGCAAAAACAGGGTTTTCAGCGTCGCCTCAATGAAGTACTAGAAAACAGCACTAACATATGTATTTCAGTTTAGGGATAATTGAACATTAATTGCTTTCACAAAACAAACGAAGGCCTTTGATTGGCCGACCAATCAGGAACGACCTTTCAAAAGTGGCACTATTTCCACTTATAAAGCCTACTCCTCCCTGAGTTTTTAGGATACAACAATGATTTTATAACTCAAATAAACCGACATTAACGTGAGCAAAACATCAAGTTGAGTTTTTTCGAAAATTCTTGAATTTGCTCTCAGTATCACGAAAAAAACTGTTTTTTGGCCTTATTTTGATGCCTCGGAAAATACTACTCCTCCCTGGATTTCAAAGTCACACAATCGAAACCCAGATCAATGTGCAGCTGAAGAGTCCGTGCAAAATACCAAGTTGAGTTTTGTCTAAATTTCCGACTCGTTTTTCTGTAAATCGTGTTTTAAATTTCCAAAATCAATAAATTTCAACTTTTTCAAAGGAAATATTTTGAACTCATCAAAAAGTACTTCCTAGCCATGAATATAATGAAACGAGTACCAAAAGCTTGTAATTTTCCATATTTTCAGAAAAAAACATTTGAAACTAATCTGGTAAATTATCTATGTCCGAGTCTTTAAATGCGACCAATACTTCCTTAAGGGAGTGGGTGTCGCAAATTTGAGCCTCTTCAAGGTCATTCCCCGTCAAACTAGCAAAGTTGATATTCCAAAAACTTTGTGACTAACAGAACCAACCTTTTGCGTAATTTTGAATTAACTAATCTGATACAATCCCACCTACGCCGACACCTACGTTTTTTAAAAAGCCTCTTAAAAAGACACGCAGTTCGTACCTTCTCTTTCAATTTCATCATTTTATATTTTTTTGTGTAAGGCTCCGGAAAAGCCTAACAAATCGTTCAAAATTGCTTTTGTTTCAAAATTTTGCTTTCGGCGGACAAAACGCAAAAACTAAAAAATAAAATTTTGAAATGATCAGTTTTGGAAGGCTCAGGCAAAAGCTATCTCCTCCACCAGTTTGAGAGATAAAGTTTCGACTCATACTGCATCTGAAAGCACAAGACTTGTTCAACAATAAACTAAAAGAGTTTTTTTCGAAATTTTGCTTCGGCGTCTCTTGAGGCCATGTCAAACTTTTCGTTTTTAGCCAAATTGTTAGAAATAGTCAATTTGGAGGCTCAGGCAAAAGCTATCTCCTCCACCAGTTTGAGAGATACAGTTTCGACTCATACTGCATCTGAAAGTATAAGACTTGTTTGACAATCAACTAGAGAGTTTTTTTGAAATTTGCCTCAGCGTCTCTTGGGACCATGTCAACTTTTCATTTTGAGCCTAAATTTTTGATAAAAAATTAAGAAACCAGAAAAATGCTTCAAAATAATTTTTCCGTAAATTCAAACACTTTTTAAGGATTTGTGTGCAATATTTTAACTGGTAGCGTCAAAAAAAACAAAATAAGCGCACTTTCAATTTAAATCATAAATAAATCAATAATTTTAGTTTTCGTTTTTGGCTTTTTTTACCGCCGAAACCAAAATTTTAAAACAAAAGCAATTTTGCATTATTTGTTAGGTTTCTCCGGCCTCACACAAAAAAATAGAAAATGATGGAAATTTGAAGGAGTAGGTACGAACTGCGTGTTTTTTTTAAGAAGCTTTTAAAAGCGTTGGTGTCGGCGTAGTGTCCCGGATTGTATCAGATTACTGGTAAATTCAAAATTACCGCGAAGGTTGGTTCTGTTAATTACAAATGTTTTTGTAATATCACCTTCGCTAGTTTGGCGAAAAATGACCTTGGAAGAGGCCCGAATCAGCGACACCCACTCCCTTAAGGGGGTGGCATCGACTAGGCAGACTGGAGTCAATTTGACTTACGAAATTAATTAGTTGTTTTACTTTTTTCCGCTTATTATCGTTAGTTGAACCAAAATAAATGTGCATC
Source organism: Oikopleura vanhoeffeni (assembly GCA_004367855.1). NCBI lineage: Eukaryota > Metazoa > Chordata > Appendicularia > Copelata > Oikopleuridae > Oikopleura > Oikopleura vanhoeffeni. The sequence goes on from SCLH01001384.1 coordinate 41,905, forward strand.
TACTTATAAAAATAATTTTTGTCTTTTTTAGGAAAGATTTGAGTACGAACTTTATATTTTGAATTCGTAAAATTTTCAAAAATAATCAAAGCATTATGAAAATTTTCCGCATTTTTTGTCCAAAATTTTTTCTTATTGTTTTTTGAAACATGTCAAAAAAAAAAAAAAAACCACTTTGACTTTTTTCATGCATGTCTACATACTTTCTGACTGCTGTTTGAAAAATCATAATATGTTTATTTGTTATTTTTCGTCGACTTTTTTAGAAAAATTATGAAAATTTTCCGCAAATCAAGTCCAAAACTTTTGGACTGTGGTTTTTTTAACTCTCTATAAAAAATCAGGCAGAATCACATATTAAATCTTTTGGTATCTATTAAATATCCGTATGTCAACTATTGAGTTGGTCGTGCGATTATCATTTCTAAACTATCAAGGAAATTTTTAACACTCGGCTGTACACTCGATAAGTGCCATTTGGCACTTAATTTTTTAAAATTTTATGACAGTTAAAAATTCCCAATAAAATTGCGGGTGTAAAAGGCGCCATTTCTTTAGATAGTAAGAACATTTTTTAATATCAAAACGCAATTAAAGGTCAATTTTTATTTCAAAAAAAGTTGTTTTTCTATACTTTTTGGCATTTTTGACCATTTTTCATGAAAAAAACTTTCATATCAAGGATATTTTTAATACGCAAAATAGGAACCAGACTTTTTAGCGCATTACATCCGACAATGTCTGAACTTCAGACTCTGAAGTTTATTAATATCGTCTTCAAAAAAAAATTTATAGTCGGGTTTAGTTGGAAATGAATGTACACTGGAAAGTGGTTTTTTTATATTTTCACAAATAATTAGTTATGTTAAAAAATTAAAAATATAAACGTTCGCAAGAATGACTACTTTTATTGGAGATAAAAAAAAAATTTTAACATTTTTTTCTTTCATATATCGCTCTGAGAAAATGTACCAATCTGCCGGATCGATGCCACCCCCTTAAGAAGGTTCTCAACGGTATTTTTAAGCATGAAAAATGGAATTTGAATCAGCGAAAATATCATTTTATTATCCATACACTTAATTAATTGTTCAATTATTGATCGAATGATATATTTTTTATTGTTCATAGTTAATTATAACTAACTTAATTGGGTTTTGATTATGCCGCAGCGCAATATTTCTGAGAAAAATCACACAAATAAAAGGTGGCGGTGGCACGGGTCGGTTATTTGAATACTCCAGATTACAAAAAGTTGTTTATTTATCGGAAAAGAGGTCAGATTTGTTTCTCACTAAATTATTTGCTATAGAGAAAAAATTTATATTTTTTAGTTTTAGTAAATTATCCGTCTATTTCAACCCTTAATTTCATGAATTTCTTGCAATTTTTTACTCAATTTAAACTTTGAACTGCTCTAGAAATAAAACGAGTAGAGAGATCCGAAATCGGCTTTAACCATTACACACGAATCCTACAATATTGTACAAAAGTGATTTTTTTTGACCCACGAATTAGATGTAGAATTTTAACCGCGAAATATTTTTTTATTAGATTCACTATGATTATACAAAATTGTCTAAAATTTTGGAATATCAACTTTAAAACTAAATTGCATCGCTTCTTTTTGACTGAGAGCGGACGAAAGACAAAATAAAATATAATTTTTAGCTTTCCTCTTAAAGTTGAGCTCCGCTTCATAAAAATGTATGAAGAAGTCCAGTATGAAAATATTTTTAACCGAAAACATCAGAGACGATACAAAATTGTACGAGGATTAGGATTATGTTGATTAAAATGTTATGGCATATTCTTCTGTCAAATGAGAGCGTTCAAAATAATGAAAACAGTTTTTTCTGAACTCCTTTGTCTCACAAAACTGACGATTGACATAAAACGAATTATTATAATGTTTTTAAACTCCACTCACTGATGCAAAATTAAATCAGACTCATACTTTGTCATGGGATTTAAAGTTGTGTATGCCGAAATTTAAAAAAATCACAACAAAACAACTTGAAATACAAGTAAAAATAATTTATGAATCATACTGTATAATTGGTAAAACTTGGATATAACAATTTATTAATCTCACTAACCGATGAATATTTCTCTATTATAAATGTATCTCTTCTGAAGTTAATCAATCGCAACTTTACCTCTTATTTAGTATTTTTTGACATTTTTTATTTCGATTTGTTTTTGAATGAACGCACACATCGGCTCGGTCCTGATATTCGGTCTCTGCGTGATACAGACGCTTTATCCAGATTCACAGCTGACAAATTATCCCTATATAATCTTATTTTTTGATAATTATGATCGAACCGATCAAACCAAATTTATTGCGCTTTTTTGTGCTTTTTAGCGCCTCATATACATTTGTAGTTTAAAAAGAAATAAAATCAAAAATGTCAATTTATTGATTAAATTTAAAACAATTTATTTTAATTTATTTGAGCAAAACCAAACTTAGAGAAAAAATGAGAAAATTTTCGAAAAAATAAGAGTTTACAAAAAATTTTGTCACTCTAATAATACTTATCAGAAAATAATTTTGAAAAATGCTTTCGTAAGGTAATTATTTGATGTTTCATATGTAATTAAAATACTAATTTGAAAATGTCTGAGTTTTGATATATAGGACAGAAATATCAAAAATGTGACTTTTATTACTGAAGGAGTGTCGGTTTTGAGCCGTTTGAAATTGAAAATACTATTTGAAAGACAAGATCAAAGATATTTTTTGAACTTTCTTCATAAGTCGTAACTTTGAAATCGAGCGTGTGATAGTGATTTTATGATTTTTTGAAAAGGGCTTGTACAATTAGTACAATACGTGTGTAATGGGATAGAAAATTATTAGTGTGTAATGGTTAAATTAGTTTTATTATAGGGTTAATTCGAGAACACGAAGATTTCAAAGAAAAGGTATGAAAACTCAGGGAGCTGAATCTTTTATCGCGACACTTGTCAAAATCCCAGTTTTTGGAAAAATTCTAGAGTTTGAATTTTTTTTCAAATTTCGCTTATAGAATAGTTTGATTTTGTGAGTTTTTATAACCAGAACAATTATCACGTTTCTAGCTTCTTTATTGAAGGCGCTGAATCTTTTCAAAAATTCGAAAATACCGGTTTTAAGTTCGATTTACTGGTAAAATTCCATTTATTAAAATTTTTAAAACCATATGATTTGCAGCCGAGATTTTGGACATTCCAGTCATGCTTAATAGAAGTTTGTAGCTCTTACGCATTTTCTGTAAAATACCTTCAAAAAGACCTTTTATACCGTTGGGAACCTGTGCATCTTCATAAAACACACACTGGTTGATACTCAACTCTGTTTAACCCGAAAATTAATCATACAAAATGTTTATTTAATTTTGAAATAAACCGTACTTGCAGTTGAATAGCCAAGTTTTCAAAAAACTACTCGACTTTTAATTTTTGCTCAAAACATCAGGCCAAGCGTTTTAATGATAGTTATCGGCGATAATTTATCGCGTATAAACGATAGTTATTTTCCAACTGCTTAGCCTCGTTGGTCAGATTAAACCCCTAAAAATTAATTAAAGGGGGGAGTTGTCGCTTAAAATTGAAAATTTGACTCATTTTGCTATGTTTTTGCATAAATGTAAAAATTCGTTTTTCCATAGTCGGAAAAAAATAGATATATTCTCGAAATGATAAGTTGCTCGACTTTTATAAATAGTTTCGAGTAATAAAATTTTTTAGCAAGCACCATAACAATTTATCTCTGAGAGCGACAATGCTATTCAATTTGTGTTTTAAAACACATGTGCTTTATATATAGTGTTATACTGCAGGGAATGCGTATTTGGCAAAATATAAGAGAATATAAATTAATATTATTTATATGGTGATTCTTGAGAAAGATAAAAATAAGAATGAGCGACGGAATTTCGCCGCTCAAAACGGTAATTTGGTTTTTGTGAAAAAAGGCCAATTTGGATATGAATTGCCTATCTATTCTTTTACAATAGGGTGCGTAGCGGTGAAACTACAAATAAAACTGCAGTTGTTGATATAAGTTGAATGGTCTCAAGAGCGGGGTGGTTGCTCCAGAAAAAAATCAGCTCACAATTTTTCCTTTTTTTGATAACAACTGTTCAAAATTTAGAAATTTGCCCGCTGCGCATCCTACTCATAGAACATAGTGCACAGTCGAAGATTAAACGATCAAATGTTTTGTGATCATACGGGTTCGATGAAGATCACCAAGCCGTTATGGTAGTAACCAAATTGAATCATATAATCTTAGTCAGATTAACAAGGTTTTTCAGTCAATGTTAAATTTTCAACATATTTTTCAACTCAGTCGCAAATTGCATCTTGCTACCCGGCAAAGACCATATAAAGTTATGCTATATTTATTCGATAACATAAACCTGTGCGACCCTATACAATTATCTCACTTTGAAGATTAACTTTGATAAATTTTTATTACTACAACGGTTGTTGTACAAAACCTGTAGTACAACCTCCTTATTATCAAAGCAGTGGAATAATTGTATTAAAAACAAATAACAATTAATTTTTTTCGTCGCCGATTATCTGACCCGCTAGCTAATCGACTTAAAAAACTCGATTAAACCACGTTTGATGAATTAGACGTGACTCAATTGGATATTTGTATTTATTTTTTTGGATTTTTTCTATTAACTACCGTGGCGTTGGTTTGAAATCAGAAAACTCATCGTGATATGCGAGTTTGGTATCATGCTGAAAAGCTTCTTGGTGGCCAAACTAATATTGGTGCTTTAGCCTATCTGATATCCTGTTTCAACACGTTGGAATCAAAAACGATTTCGTATTGTGAAATACGTAGTTGTACAATACGAAATCGTTTTTGATTTAAACGTGTTGAAACAGGATTTGGTAAGAACAGCAAACAAATTTTTGCTAAATCTATTTTTAAATCATGTGTAAATTAAAGCTCTTGAAAAAATAATACGTTTAGTAAAAACATTTTTGAAAAATGCCAGCTTTGCTTGAAAATGAGAACCCGTTTTTTAAATCACATACGTTTAAAGGGTGGCATCGATCCGGCAGATTTGTACATTTTTTCAGAGCAATTTATATATAGTAGTTACTCTGTTATAGTTACCCCTGAACTTTTAAAAACGGGTGACCATAACAGATAAAAGGTAACTTTAATGAGTGATGGCCCGGGGTAATTTTAACAGATAATTACTCAATATTTTTCATTTGGAGAATTCTTGTTTTTGTCAGTTATATCTGTTTTTTTTATTTTCAAAACAGACATTACTTAAATTTCATTATGAAGGGAGTACTGGTTGCATTTAGAGACTCAAACATGAAAATTTCCGTAGATTATCTTCAAAATAAACATCTCTAAAAAATGTTAGTTTAAGGGAGTACTGGTCGACATTTTAGGCCAAAAACAGGGTTTTCAGCGTCGCCTCAATGAAGTACTAGAAACAGCACGAACATATGTTTTCAGTTTAGGATAATTAACATTAATCTGCTTTCACACAAAGAAATCGAAGGCCTCTGATTGGCCGACCAATCAGGAACGACCTTTCAAAAGTGGCACTATTTCACTTCAAAAGCCTACTCCTCCCTGAGTTTTGAAGATAGAGAATACTTTTATAGCTTTTATTGACCACAAGAACGTGAGCAGAATCTCAAGTTCAGTTTTACTCAAAAAAATTTCATCCGGCGCTTAAATGAGCAAAAAACTGTTTTTGGCCTTATTTTGAGTGCCTCAGGGAAAATACTACTCCTCCTGGATTTTGACGGCAGAAACCTAAAACTGGTATGTATACGATCCTTGAGGATACGCGCAAAGCCCTAGTTCGACAATTTGCATTTTTGTTATCTCGTCTTTTTGGAAACCGCGATTCAAATGCTCAGAAATTTCCAAAATTTGAAAAAAATCACACTAAATATGTTCAAATCGCGATGAAAATAACTTTTTTTATGACAAATGAAAATAAAAAGACATCTGATCAACTTACTTTTGTCCATATTTTCAGAAAAAAACATTTTAAACTTATCTGGAAAATTTCATGTCTGAGTCTTTAAATGCGACCAGTACTCCCTTAACAGATAAAAGGTAAGTATAATAGGGGTAACTATAACAGAGTAACTACTGTATAAGAAAAAATGTGAAAATTGATTATTTGTCTTTATCTTTAATATCCCTTTATTACACTTTGCTTAGAATGCGTAGCCACAAGGTTAAAATCACACGTTAAAAAGAGTAGTGGCTACGCATTCTAAGCGGAGTGTGATAAAGGGATATCCCTTAGAAGTGTTCATTCTAGCGTTTATAATTTTAATATCTTAACATAACTAATTATCTGTTAAAATATAAATAAAACACTTTTTACTGTACATCCATTTTCAACTAAACTCGACTATAGAATTTTATTTGAAGGCGATATTAATAAACCACAGACATTTTCGGCTGTACTGCGCTTAAACGTCTTGTGTTAATTCTGCCCATTAAAATTTTCTCCTAATATAAAAAAAAATTTTCATGAAAAATGGTCAAAAATAGCCAAAAGTTGAGAAAAACAATTTTTTTAAAATTAAAAATTGACCTTCAATTGCGTTTTGATATTTAAAAATGTCCTAACATTCACAAAAAAAGCCGCCTTTGCCATCCGACATCATATTGAGATTTTTTTGCGAGCATAAATTTTTTTAAAATTGAGTGCCAAATGGCACTTGCCTGTTGTACAGCCAAGTGTTGTAAATTTCATCAATAGTTTCGAAATGATAATCGCGCGACCATCTCATTAGTTGACATACGGAGATTTATTATCTTCAAGAAAGTTAAATAAGCGATTCTACCTTATTTTTTATTGGAAATTCGAAAAACCACAAATAAAAAATTTTGCACATGATTTGCGGAAAATTTTTATAATATTTCCAGAAGAGTCGACAAAAAATGAAAAATAAAGATTTTTCAAACGAGATTTTTTATAAAATTCGAAATAAGCTTATTTTGAGTATACAGGTTCTGTAGGCAAGTCGTATCTTTCTAACCAAACGAGCTAGAGCTCTGATTTGCGATTTTTGAACTCAACGTGGTTTTTTTGTCATAACTTAAAAAATCGGAAAAAATGGCAAAAAATTTTGAAAAAAATATTAAAGTGAAAAAAAATTAGTATCGAAAATAAGAAATATTTTTTGCTTTCGCGCTCGAACGGTTAAATATTTCACCATAGTTTAAAATACCGTTTCCAGAAACATTTAACTTACGAATCGTTTGGTACACTTGAAAATGTCATACGATGACATTGATGTGAAAAAACAAATTATCAAATCGTTCTCCTGGGAGTTAAAAATGAAATCGTTACATCGGACACAACAATTTTTTTGACAATTATTACAAAAAAACTACAATATTTGTTTTTTTTACTTGCGAAATGAAAATTGTCATTTCGGTAATTACGAACAATAAAAAATGGTAACTAGGTGAATTATATTTTCAAACCTTTGACATCGGCTATAGCTTGGCTTGTAAAATAAAACCCACTTAGTTATCATTTTTAATTGGCCGTTATTACCTAAATGTCAATTTTCATTTCGCAAGTAAAAAAAACACATACTGTATAGTGCACGGAAAAATAGTTTGCCATGTAGCATGAAAAAAAATACAACTTTCCGTGGCCAAAATAGCAAAAAACAGTCCTTTGCGCCAGCTTTGATACCTTTTTAGTGAGAAAATTTAAAAAATAGACAATTATTTTTTCCGCCTTTGAATTTCGCAGATAATGTCAAATTTTGAAACATTCCCTAAATAGGACGAAAAAAAATACGGCTTTTTCAAGAAATTTTTGCTCCTGGTTAACCTCATTTACCGGTTGGTTCAACATGCTATCTTAAAAATATAATTAAAAAAGTCTTCCAAAGATTACGAACTAACTTATCAGAATGCTCTATTCACTTCCTGTGTCTATGCCGAGAGAAATAAGCAATTCAAAAAGTCCATTTTGCCTATAAAACCCCCTTTAGGGGGGTACTGGTCGCTGGCTTTATGTGGCCTTAGGGGCATAATAAATGCTCCAAAATGACCCAAGGTGATAGCAAGTGTACTACCGACCAAATCATCAGAAAATTTTGGCTTTTTTTCGATTTTTTTTAAGTATGTTTTTCAAAAAATCATATTTCGAGTTTTAGGTTGAAATACAAAAAATTGACCGAATTTATTTTTCGTATTTGTATAAGCTAGTTTAGAAAAAAAATGAATGAATTTGAAAAAAATTCCTAGGAGGTGATAGTTTTTCCGATGGATAATTTCCAAAAAATGGTGGTTGTCTGCATATTATAGAAAAACAAGAGCGAAATTTGACAAGTTATGTCAAAATTTCAGATAATTAAGACATAAAACGTGGGAGGAGGTAGTTTTACCATTTTGGCTTGAGTCCGCTTGTGCTGCTTATGTGACAGGGAGTGTGTCCATACAAAAAAGTTTTGACACATTTCTAACGGAAGCAAAAGGGGAAGCTAAACAAACTGGCTAATCTCAATAATATCCTCGAAGCCCTGGTTGGCTAATATTTATCGAGAAAAATCAATTCCAGCGACCAGTACCCCCTTAAGGGGATTGTGGGCTGCAGTAGTTATTTTCGACCACGGTCTCAAATTCGGTATTATTTTTCTTGTATCCGACCATCCAGCACACGAGAAATTGATTGCAATTAAAAAAAGTTCATTACTATCGAATAACTAGTTCTAGAATATCGGATTTGCTTTGCAAAAATAATTTATTTATTTAAAATTATAGACATAGGAGTAGTCTCAAATCACGAAGAATAATAATCACAGACGAAAAATAACATTAAATGAAAGTATTTCAATATTATAATTGTTAAGATTTTTGCCCCTTTTTCAAATATTTCAATTTTCATCCAAATCAATGTAATTAATGGCGCGCATTAAATCAGCATGAAATAGTGATTGCGAGAAATATAAAAAAATTATTAAAATTTGCTTGGTTTAAAAGTTTAATAGGATAATAGAGAAGAATTTATGAAAAAGAGAAAGAAATCGCCATGTGCCGTTCGTTGAGGTATACTTTTTTTTGTAAAATAATCTTCATTTTGCCTATATTTTAACTATATGCAAGGAATTTTCAAAAATAATTTCCGGCGAATTAAGATGAATTTATAAAATATGCTTGGTTTAAATTGTAGAGAATTTTTTCCTGATCAATAATATCGGCATCATGTGATTTTTGATACGTGGATATGACGGTTTACTCAATGAAAGAAATACCAGCAATTTAGGTTTTATGCATTTAAAGGTTGATGTGATAATATTTTCTAGAAAATGAATCAGTTTTTGACTTCTCAAGGTACGGACTACAATATACAATTGGACAAATAAACGTTCACTCAATTCTCACAAAAAGATATTTGAGTTTTAAAACGCCTTATTTTTCCCCAGCACATTACTTGAAGCACCCACAATCCCCTTAAGGGGAATCCCCCTCGCGTAAATTAAAATTCTCTGAAAATTTGACCCATAGTTAATTAAGCAAAAAAAATGACGATGGACATGGCCTCGCGGTCCAGAAACCACCAGGTGATGCGCTAGAGATAGAAAACCTGTAAACACTTTCGATGAAATATTTCGGAACATTTATTATGAATATTATTTATTTTTCGTTGGACTTACCGTTGATACAGTACGCAAATAAATTTTTTTTGTTAATTAATTTTTTATGAAAATACAGTAGATAACGTCTAAAACCTTGTTTTAAAGTCACTCAAATCAAAGTTTCTCGAAATCGGAACGGGATTTTTTTTGTTTTCACATATATTATACAATGAAACCTTGTCTTTATTTGATTTGTAGTGATTCCCCGGCAATGTGCTTAGAACAAAAGTGACAGAGCCAGAAGCGAGGGGTGCGCTCACGCTAATCGTGTTTTTCACGAGCAAAAATCTTGGTTTTGGATCCCTAGCGCGCCACCTGGTGGTTTGTAGACCGCAAGGCCATGTCCATTGTCATTTTTTTTGCTTAATCAACTACGGATCAAATTTTCAGAGAATTTAATTTTGCGAGGGGGGGACTCCCTTAACCGACTCTTTTTATTTTTTTTCAAACATCAGCTTTGTTCTAACGGAAAGCCTAATGATACGGAAATGATAGAACATTTCTCTGTAAATTGCCGTTGAATCTTATGATTTTAAAAAACATTTCCGATGAAAAATATTTTAGTTCTCAAAAATTGGAAAAAACAAGTACAGCACTTCATTTGTATGATGAAGGCATCATTCAATTCTTGTTATTTCTAAAACATACTTTAATGGACACGAAGATCTGCAGGTCAATCTAGGCGATTATTTTTTATAATATTTACCTTCTTCAACAATTGTATGGTTTTCGGGTAGAGGGCATCGAGGGTCGTTTTCACAATTGGGGTGGTTACATCCATCACCTTTACATTTTGGATCGCACATTGGGTGTTGATCACATTCTGGATTATCGAGGCAATCTGTTGGTCCCCCGCACTTACCTTTAGGTATTGATACTATTCATAAATAAAACATTTTTTCGATTAGTTTTTAAAAATATCTCAGACCAACTACTCAACTTCGTAATTTGACATTGGCTGAAAATAAAAATTATACTGTACAATGTTGTGAATCTTAAATTAAAGATTTTATTGATCCCTGTAAATTTTCACATTCCGAAAACGCAGCGCGTTAACACATTGGTCGCTCAAGATCTATTTAAATATTTTTCTCTTCAGGAACGTTTGTGTGAATATTTATCCTTAAGTTGCTAATGCGCTCATTACGAAGACAACCTAAAGCTATCGTTTGATGGTATTTTTGCGGAGATTCCCATTTGCATGGGCCTTTTTACCAGACCGCGGCATTTTGCACTACGGCGGCTAAATGGGCTTGAGTCATACAAACTAATTAAACACAAGTTTTAATTGTGCTCGTAGCGCAAGGGGGGGGGTATCAACTTAGGATAAAGAATTAAGGATTAATTGAATTAAATTAATTTAGATTATCCAATCAAAATGAAAATTTTCTGTTATTTCAAGTGAAAATAATATTTGTCTGAACTTAATAAATTAAAAAAGTGTAATTAAGAAATTTCAAAACTCAAAAAAAGGTATCGATGTTTTTAAGCTATCTTGTAAAAAATTTTCAGGTCATTTTGATATTTAGAATTTTTGTTGATTTTGAAATTTTTTTTCAAAAATAACGGTGAAACATTAACGTTTTTTTCGGGGACAATCTATTTGAATCATATACAGTATGTGTTTTTTTTACTTGCAAAATGAAAATTGTCATTTAGGTAATTACGGCCAATTAAAAATGGTAAATAGGTGGATTTTATTTTNAAAGCCAAGCTATAGCCGATGTCAAGGGTTTGAAAATATAATCCACTTAGTTACCATTTTTTATCGGCCGTTATTACCTAAATGACAATTTTTATTTCGCAAGTAAAAAAACACATACTGTAGTATGTAAAAATGAATAACTTTGAATTAAAGAAAGTAACGGACATAAAATGGGAAATATTTAAATTAAATTCCAAGAATAAGCAGATAGCGTGAAAAAGGAAATCGGTTATGACAACGTGATATATACGTAGGTCATCGTATAGGTCTCATGCCGAAATATTTATTTAGGATATTACCAGATGGTTTTCCATCACAAAAAGTGCTGTCTTCAAAGGGTCTATAAGGGTTCTTAAATTAATAAAACTTATCAAAATGGAAAACGATAAATACGTTCAAACATATTAATGAGACGTTACTGCAATCAATCAAGGTACTCGTAAAAATCCAAATTTCTGTATACAAGTCATTAAAAGTGTTATTTATCACACTGAAGAAGGAAAGCTTTATCAGTATCACAAAAGTTTTGTTAACAGAGATGACAAAAATTTCAAGTCTAAAGTTTCAGGAACTTATTTTTTAAATCCAGATCTTTTGTATATTTGGCGAGTTTTGTCCGGTTGGATTTTTTTTAATCTTTGCGATGAAAATATTTAAACGTTATAATTACCTTTTTACACGATTGCCATTTTTTAATTGATGAAAACTTACGGCCAGGTTTTTCTGAATTTAAAAATTACTTGCTCAAATACTATTTTTCGGCGGCCTCTCCTTCCAATCCCGGAAATTTTGACTATTATTATTCAATTTTAATGAAGGGTTACATGACAAGTAGTACTAATTGTCTGGAAAGTCTTAACATTCAATTAATAGACCTTTCGGGTTCCGGTTTCTTAGCATTTAATCGCACCTGTGGAGTAATCAAAGACTTCAAAGTACATTTTATGCAGCTGCACGAGGAAAAAATTGTCAACGACCAGATAAATAAGCGCAAATAAGAGCACTTAATCGTGAAAATATGCTCAATGAATTTCTGACGCATTTTTATGATTTACCTTAAGGTAATGAATGAGGCTCATAAATGAAAAACAAATGAGATCGACCATCACAACAGCCTATGAAATTGGTAATATCTCAACTGTTTTAAGATTATCTACCGAGTACAATAAATTTTTTGTTTTACTTGTTTGTTTGCCTCGAGCCCATTCAGCCGCTGTAGTGTAAAATACCGCGGTCTAGTAAAAAGGCCCATGCAAATGGGTATTTTTGCATTGATAAAATGAAATTGGAAGTTATTTAAAGGAAGTGGGTGACGATAATTGAGCTGTTTATTACTAGTTTTCCAGTGCGATTTTGAGAAACCTGGATAAGGAAATCATTTTATTATGTGAAAAAACTCTCTGAAATGATACCATGATACTATTCAGATCATGAGAAAATTCAACTTACGCTCAGAAAATGACTTTTGATAGGCCTCCGAAAAAGCGCTACAAAGCTATCTCCTCTTTCGTTTCATATTATTTATTTCTGTTATTGGGCAGTCAGTCTTTGTTTATGAAAAGGAAAATCTTGTGGAGCCCTTTTTTGAATTGTTTGCCTCCAGTGATCAAAACAGCCACTTTGGGAGGCGAACTAAAAAGCAATCTCCTCCTACATTTTTCATGGTTTTTTTTGCTGCAAACTGTTGATGCTGCAAACTGTTGACAAAGACTGGCTTAAACTCTGTACGAGCCATTTTTTTTGAAATGTTGTCAATTTATGTCAACTTCCGATTTTTTGAAATTTTTGGAATTTTTTGAGAAAAAAACTATAAAAAATAGAATTAATAATTATTTTTTGGTAGTTTTTATAGTCAAATGTGTTAATTAAACTAATTAATATGTTACAAAAATATTTAGGTCGAAATAAGTACTTTGAATTTCAAAAAGCTTCAAATTCTATATTAATTTCAGACCCTCGAAAAATCGATTATTTTTGAAAAAAATCGAGACAAATCTTATTGGACAAAACATTCTTTACAAAATTGGTCAATAAATAAAATGTTCTGAGAACCTGGAAATATCGTCATTAAGGGGGTGGCGGCAGTGAATTTTGACATTTCAGAGGCTTCGTACGGCTAGACATATACAGACTGGAAGTTTCTGAAACATATCATCAAAAGATCTATTCTTGATCTCGCGATCGTATTTGACAATGCAGTACCACTAACACCAACCATCTTGTTAACCGCGGTTATACAAGTGTCCCTCAGCTAATTTGTCTAACCGAACGAAGTCTTTGAAATCCCAAAAATTACTAACACTACCCCCACCAAGGTATTTGATTAATTGATTAATTAATTAATTGATTAACTGATTAAAANAAAAACAGCATGTCTTATTGAAAAACTGTAAAATGAATTTTGTAAATAAAACAAAATTAAAAATTAAAACTGAGATTAGTATAGTCATCAGATAATGAATAATAGAAATATTAAATCTTATTGAAAAATGATTTTTATATTTTTAATTATTTTTTATAATGAAATTATCAATAACTTAAAAACTTAAAAAGATTAATAATTTTAATAAAAATTAGGAGTAATATACGGTATCGTATAAAAAAATATACAGGGTGTGGGGTTTCTGCCTTCTATTTTCCGGGCTGGCTGCGCCTTATCTCCGCCGTTTTGATTGGTTATCGGAAGAAAATTTTTTCTCGGATTCAGCCGGTCGAAGTGGGGGAGTCTGGTGCGGCCGGTTTTGAGGGGGGGAGGCCGTACACCCTGTATATTAAGATAAGAAATACAAATTGCATGTAGAACCGTAGATATTATTTTTGCAGCTAGTCGATGCCCTGCGCCAATTCAAAATTTCAGCTTACAATGTTGAGGAGGTGAAAAACTACACAAATCGTGATGGAATGCTAATGGAGGAATTGCACAGATTTAAAAAAAAAGAAACGATCCATCCCATGTTCAAAACAAGAAGCTATAAAGACAATTATTCTTCATTCCAAATAAAAACAAAAACCTATTTTAAATATTCTTGCGCTTAGGAACCCTAAAATTAAAAAACGCACAAACTTCTAAAAAAAGTTCCATATTGTGTATAAATTAATTTCTTCAAAAATTTTACTTGTCAAAAATCTTATCTTACTTTTTATGTCACTTCCTTCGCCTGAGAAAATTCTGAGGAATTTTATCAAAAAAACTGTTCTGAATTTAAGTACCAGCCATGTGCACTATGTAGGTGGTAGAGCGGGCTCAAACCATTTTTCTGATCGATTAGAAATTTGGACATACGGTTGCTCCAAAAATTGTGCAGTAAAAACTTTTGCAAATATATGCAGCGATAAAATGGGCATCACTGATACTTAGTAGTATTTGTTAAAAGTTTTTGCATATTCAAACCCACTGCAAGGCACACCTCATAAAATTTTTTGCCTTTGTACATCACCTCATGATTGAACACCTCGGCAAAAACGCGGGTGACCATTTTGGGACTGCATTTGTTAAAAATTTTCGTAACTTCAAATCTTTTGTTAATAAAGTTTTATTATTATCGAAAAAGGAGGTGGTGGCAGTGAATTTTGACACTTCAAAGGCTTCGTACGGCTGGACAGATACAGACTAAAAATTTTTAAAACATACATCAGGAAGACCTTTTTTTGATCTCGCGATTCCATTAGACAATTTGATACCACTCTCACCAACCATCTTGTTAACCGCGGTTATACAAGTGTCCCTCAGTTTTTTTCAAAGAAACAAGGATCCTACAGCTTGTATCGGAAGGTTTTAAGACTTGGTGAGAATCCGGAAAATTGTCTGAATTTTAGTGAATCGGTTTTTTTTTCACGATTTTTGCCACAGGAGTCAGCAATCTGGTTGAATGTGCCGAAAAAGGGTGTTTTCGACGTTTTGATAAAAAGTTTTTTCTGTGGAAATGCAAGAAACGTCATTTTCGGAATGTGACAAGCCCGAGTGGTGGTGAACATCGAATCGGTTGTTCTTTTTAGAATTTCTGCTTAATTAGCTGTAAATCGACAAAAAAGTGCGCGAAATCGACAATTTTGAATATGAAAATGAGAATCAGAAAATTTTAATGCCACTCAAAAATTCCTTCAGTACGGTTTGCTGGAAACGATATAAGCAACTATGGTCTGATTTTGAACACAGCGGATTCTAGAAAAAAATTAAAGTTTTTCATCAAAATTATTTTTTGATCTCTAGCACCGTTTCTGTTCGAAATCAGACCAAAGTTGCCAATATCGTTCCAAGCAAACCATACCCAAGGGATATTTTGGTGGCATATTAATTTTCTAATTCTCACTTTCATATTCAGATTGTCGATTTCGCACACTTTTTTGTCAATTTACAGGCAATTAGGCGGAAAATAAAATAAGGACGACCGATTTAATGTTCACCACTTCGGGGGCTTGCTACATTCCGAAAATGACGTTTCTTGCATTTCCACAGAAAAAACTTTCATCAAAACGTCGAAAAACACGCTTTTTCGGCACATTCAACCAGATGGCTAACCTCCGAGGCAAAAATCGAAAAAAACAGAACCTGTGCACTAAATTCAGACAATTTTCCTGATTCTCACAGTCTCAAAACTTTCCGATATAAGCTGTAGGATCCTTGTTACTTTGAAAGAAGCTGAGGGACACTTGTTAAACCGCGGTTAACCAGATTGTTGATGGGAGTGGTACTAAACTGTATAATGGAATCGCGAAGTCAAAGATAGATCTTTCTGAAGTATCAAAAATGTTTCAGTCTGCATTTGTCGAACCGTACAAAGCCTCTGAAATCCCAAAATCACTAACACACCCCTTAAAGTCGATTGACTAGAATTTAAAAAACTTTAAAAAACGGGCTTTAATAAAGATTTTTTACGTGCTCTTTAGCGCTAGAACGAGACATGTTTAATATTTTCGGGGATATAAAAATTGCAAATTCCAATATTCTAACAAGTAACTTGTTGTAAAAGGTTTGTCTCAAACAATAAAAAAATGAAGAATCTTCATTGGAGATTCAGATTTTCTTATCGATGTCAAAGGGTTTTGTGAGATCTTAGTGAAAACTTTTGGCACGTAAAAAAAAATGAATACCAGACTGTCCATCATTGAGGTCTCCCCCCGATTTACTCCATAAATCCGGAATTCTATACGGAATATTTTCTTCGTTATCAGGGCCAGAAACTTCAACAATTCCATTCTTGTCAAAAGTAACAACAACACCCATAGCCGTTGTCACTTGAATAAGTCCACAGAAAATGTCCGCAATTAATTCTGAATTTTCAAAAGGCAGTTTCATCTTGACACCATTTATTCTGAATATAAAATTTTTAAGATGATGGTTTTTGATACCAATTAAACATAATTCCAGGTTGTCACGAAAGGGTTTAAACTGTCAATGGCAGACCAAATTTATTAACTAACAAATTAAAGATCATAACATCCTTGTATCAAGAGAACTCCATCTCAAAAACGTTTACCACTTGGCACGCTAAGATATTTTAGTAAGCCTACGCTAGATTCTAACATTTGACGCTAACCAATAAGATGGCTAGTGAGCAATCAACTCGAAATTACTCGGATTCGCGCTTAGGTTAAGTCACATTAGAGATTACGTTGAAGCGAGTAAGTAGAGATATTCCATTTGGTTGAACTTTGAGTAATTGAATACATAGGTTGTATCTACATTCATCAAAGTGTCAAGACTTACTTAATCTGCAGGAGATATCATTGCAAGTTGATCCGACGGGTATTAGAAGCTCCTCAGGCTAAGTATAGAATGCAGTGCCTGCTACGCCAATCAGGGATACTAAATGCCATAGACCAAGTCTCAGACCAGTGGGTTTATTCCTATCGCTACGCTTTCTCTAAAGCGCGTGTTCGAATCCCACTAATGTTGTCTGAGTGATTGTCTTGAGTATGATTATTGGCAAGGGTGCTTGATATTGAGACCGCTAAATTTGATCGGTGTGTCATCACTCAAGCCATCACTAAGACAATCACTTAGACTAGTAAACGTTCTTAAGATGGAGTTTCGTTGGTAAAAAGATATAGAGGCTGTACAATAAGCTGCAGAATTAAAAATGAAAGAATACTATACTAATAAGACGGCAATTTGAATCAAAATTTCAAAGTGAACAAAATTAAGCTCAATTTCACGCGCATGATGCCAAAATGCAGTGCATATTCTGACAAATCCCTCTTAGAAATTTCAAATTTATAGAAAAAAAGTTAAAAACGACAATATTCCAAAATTTTAAAAATCTTTTTTCCTGATAATTTTTTCCAATTTTTTATTAACTGTTTTTCTTTGTTTGGAGTATATATATGTCTAATTCACTATTTAAACTTATTGAGGTTCAACATTTTTAAGGTAAATTAAATTGGAAATTTGAAAACCAACTCCGGAGGAAAGCGTTTTATGCATGCATAACAGTTTAAATAAAAATTTGTTGGTATCTAGGGGCAGTTATTTTTTTCGGAAGTAAAATTTCTAAATTTTCTACTTCAAGTATCCCATGAAAGAATTTTATTATTACGAAAGTGAGTTTAAGCAATCAAAAGCTGCCAACAGTTGTATCAAAAATCATGATTTTCCCATCAAATTTTTTGACTCATTTATAAATTACTTTTGATGTATGAGATATAAATCAAAGCGGACAAAACGATGACGTAGGCCAGATACTTGTGCATCGTTTCCAACGATGGTTTTCCTAACAAGGTCACTTGTGAAGACACTTGTTAACACAACTCACGTGATATGGTATACCTTGCTTTTCTCACTATATTCTCTAGAACTAAAAACGTAAATTCTACAATTTAAAATTTCGGATGCGAAAATATTACCTCTCAACTTTCTTATGCAGTAAAGAATTCAAATTCCATCTGCCTTAAGCTTTATGTAAAAAACATTCAAAGTAGAGCCACAATTGTGGCTCTAGTGCCTTGGCGGAATTTTTTTTTATATGCATACAAAGGTTAAGCGTATCTAAGTTAGATTCGTTTATGATTATTTCAAACCTCATATCATCCCACTTTAACAGCTCTACAACTTGTTTATTTTTAATATATAAAATAACAGCAGCTGTTTGACCATTTTCATCAGTGGCCAGGTCTACCCGCCATCCATCATGAATTATAACTCGTTCTTCAGGACGATGTTCGAACGATGTTTTTCCAAGAATTTCTTATAAGGCGCTAGAATAAATGACGTTCCTATTTAATTTTTGAAATGTATTTTTTTAAATAATTGGTTGTTCGTGTCGCATCGAAACCTTTGGAATCATTTCATTGAAGTTAAATAATATTGATAAAATGTAATTTCACCCCAATTTTCATCCTAGGGTCAATTTCGGTTAGGGGTCAATTCGGGGGCAAAAACCAACACATTTTTGCCCCCAAGTTCTTAATTTTCAAGAAAAACTCCGCGCATGTTTTTTCAAAAATTCGGGGGTATTGGAAATTTGTTATTGTCCCCCCCCCCGCGAGTTTAACAAATAATTGCCTTTTTACGAAAACTGAGGGGTATTTGAAATTTGTTGTTTTTGCCCCCGAGTTCAACAAAAAGGCATTTTTAAGGTTAATTCGTGGGCAGATATCTCTAGACACTTAAATTTAGTGATGTTTATGTTCCTTAGAGCACATACGGTTACAGCTTTACTAAAAATGAAGCCAGATGACAATACAGGCAGTTTGAAAATATTAACATTTATTCTTCGAAAATGCCCGTCGAAAACCACTTTTCAGATTTTATAGTGTACTGAATGAACTTAAATTTTCACAAAAAAAAATCTTCACAATATTCATTAAAATTATTTAAGATTCAATAATTTTTTTTAAGATTTGCAAAATATTCTCTAATTAAAAAGTTATCAAAAAGTTATCGAAAAATCAATCATATACCGTGTAAGAAACCCTATTTAATTTATATTGAAATGTAATAATATTATTTTTAAATCATATTTTACCATATCACTAGATGATAATCATTCAAGAACACAGTTTGAAACCTGATTCATTCAAAAAATATTCGTTTGTTCACCGTATTTACTAAATAAGCGGTCCTTTGCCGCGATTTCTGTGAATTTTTAATCAAATTAAATTATTTGTCAAAATATAAGATTTCGGTTATTCTCTGGAATAGAAATAAATTGAGATTTACGCATAGCAGAGAAACTTTGTTGATGTTTATAAATAACAAAAAGACTTTCCTAGAAACAGTCTTTCACAAATTTTGAGCATAGTCAGTCAGTTTTCAGAAATGGTCGTTTTATTTAAATTTTAGAGTAATTGGCAAAAGAAGTTATTACTCTAGAAAATAAATAAATTAAGAATGGCCCCGAATTGTCCTGCCACCTCAATTTCAGGGGTGAATTTTTAGGCAGAGATAATTTAAAAAAAAATTTAGTTATATACATTGTGTACATCATATACGTTTTGATTAAAACTGTAAAGTATGGTAACATTTTCATGTTTATTCATTTCAATATTTGAAATAATAGAAAAAATTTCGCAAATAAATTTTAATAAAACCTTTAAAAATTGTTTCTTTTTCAAAAGCTTTATTTCCTGATTACCACTTAGCAAATATTATAAAATTAAAGGGAAACCGACCGTGCGTATTATGTTTTTCAAAACTAACAAAAAAATTTCACCTTCAAGTTTGAAAAAAATGAATATAAATCGTTACAAAAATATTACTGAAAACTAAAATGTCAAATTATGATAGCGTTTCCTGAATTTCGCTTGGAATTACGGCGGACGTATTTTGTTTTATCATAATCATCATAATTGTAATCTGTTGAAATACTGTCCAAACTGTCATAATGGCTCAGCTCGTCATCGGCCAAGTGATACGCAGCTTTATAATCACTCAATCGAATAAAAAAAAGCGAAAATTTTTGAAATATAAAATTTGAAACAATTAAGAATTCACTACTTCAGATAATGTTGATATATTAATGGTTTCATTTTTTCTCCAGAAATTTATGAAAAAAAAAAAAGGGAAATCAAATGATTGAAGAAGCTTAAAGTAATTTGTTATGGTATTTTATGCGTACATAATGTATAAAAGTGGATCTCTAGGACCGGCATGCCGCGACCTCCTCTTCCGTGACCCGTCTTTTCAAATCTCTTATCGGTCAAAATTGTTATTTCCGGCCCCGTCATTGGTCAAACACGAAGGTAAAACGAGAGACATAGAGTTCGCCATATACAGGGTGTAAGGTTTTTACCTTCTTTCTTCAAAATTGGATTCATTTGATTTCCGCCGTTTTGATTGGTTGAATCTGAGAAAACCTTCGTGTTTCTCAGATTCAACCAATCAAAACGGCGTAAATCAAATGAATCCAATTTGGAAAAAAGAAGGGAAAACCCTTACACCCTGTTTATCCCTTTAACACCTTTTGCTTAATCTGAGAGATGTGGGCTAAAAAGCGGCCTCATGAGTGGCTAGGAGGGGTCTTAGGAGTGTTAGGATTGGCTCACTCAACCCACATCTCTCAGATTAAGCAAAAGGTGTTAAAGGGATATATTAAATTTATATTAAACCGTATAATTAGTGTCTCCGACAAAAAAATTATGGGTTCCTCGACGATTTTAAGCGATGAATTCAAAAACGGACCACCGGTTAAAGTACGTTTAATTCATACTTAAATATTTATTGATAGATTTTGAAAATTTTCGAAGCATAAGATAAATAAATATAATTCAATATAACTTTATTCATTCTTTTGAAACGTTTCACTTATGCATCTTCAGGGCTAAAGTTTGAACAAAACATAAGTTTCGAAGTTTGTTCGAATACAGAATCCAGAGGTCAAAATTATTTAATATGATTAATAATAATTTATTATAGTATTATTAATATTAATTTAAATTTATATTCGACACCTCACGATAGTCTGCATTCAGACTTATTCCATTCTTTCCGGGTTTTGGTGAATCATAAGATTGACCTCCTGAAATTCCAGACGGTGGCCCTACTTGTTTACAATTGGACATCAATGTGAATATACAATTTTCCACATTGGTGACATTTCCATCTATTTAAGAGTTGACACTTTTTGTGGGAGTGTTACAAGCGTATTTGAAAGGAATTAAAACACTATGATCAGTATCTTATATATAATTTTACAGCAACTGTATATTTCTAAGCACCTCGAAAGCCGTTTGCTTTCGACCGTGAAAATGTGGATCATTCGAACACAAACAAATATAATAAAGTGAACAATTCAAAAAACGGAGGATCGTCTCTATCTTTCACAGTAAGTGAGGTCAATGAGCAACACACGAGTTTGTGGTCAAAAGTGTTGCCCATTGCCCTCACTGTTGCCTATTGCCATCATTTAAGCCTATTTTAGCATTAATTTGACTGAAAAGTGTTGCTCATTGCCAGTGTTGCCGATAATGAGCAATTTGCTCTCACCTATCCTCACTACTATACTATACGTATTATGTCATCAAAATGTACTTAAATGGATTGGTTACGTTTCAAATATACAAAACAAGCATAATATAAAATAAAACCAATTTCATAAAAATTTGATTCCATTTTCAAATTGTGAATCGGCAAAAGGATTTTCAAAAGACATATTTCGAATTTTGTAAATTTATCAATTCTACAAAATATCGATAGTCTAAGACAATTAAAACATTCGTAAAATTTATCATAGCTTATACAAGAGAATCATCAAAAATATCAATAGAATACCCTGAATTTCTAAAACCAGAAAAAATTCCGTCTGAAAAACTTATAATTCACTTTTGAAAATAATATCGACCGAAATGTCGATTAACAATTTTTTTAATGACACCTAAGCAAAATTTTTAGTCACCTAAAAGGGCTTCCTGACTGAAATTTTTATCAGAACCATAGAAACGATATATTTGATTTATTTGGCCATAGGCAGAAATTTAACCAGTGAATTCTGATTTCAAATTGCTTTCTAGGTTCTTTTTTTAGACTTATCGAGGTAAGAAAATAAAATTTTGTTTGACGACAGCAATAATTTTTTGATCGTATACAAAGTTTTGGTCCAAAAAAAATGGTTTAAAAATTTCGTTTTATAAATATAGCAGAAGCTATTTAGCAAAATAAGTTTTGTCTATTGAAATTTCTAAAATGTGTGTGTTAACTCAGACCTAACTGTAGAATATGGCCTCGTCCATATGCAAGACATGTATTAGGATTTGTAAGGCAATCTGGGCAACATACGTTTCTTTTTTTACCCAAGACCGTTCCAGCTGGACAATCTTTAGACGGGCATCTTTTGGAACACGATATTTTTCCATCTCGACATTCACAAGTTTCGCATGGAACTTTTGGATTTTTGAACTCATCACCGTGTTTTTTGTCTGCAGAAGGACAGTCCTTAGGAATAAATGGGGAATCAGATGTATCTTGGTTCGAAATAAGCAATCATAAAAATAATGTTTTTGAAAAAAATTGACTCTTAGTCGCTTGTACGGCTCTGTGCAGCCGGATCAACAATAAACATGTTTTTTGCTCTTTATAAAATTCTTTTGAGCACATATATCGTATTTGACATACAAGTCACATCTGCAGACAAAAATCAGACTTAAATGATCGATCTCACTGATAATTGGCAATTGAGGACTCGGCGGTGCAGAGCCGTACGAGCGGCTGGGTTATTTAAGACTGCGCCTATCCGAGTTAAATAATTAAAGCATATCATGAATTTTTGCTATCGTAAGAAAATATATATTTTAATTGTAAAATACCTTATAGCTATTTGCCAGCTTGGAATAAAAAACAACGTTTTTCAACATTTAATTACTTTCAGCTGAGAGTGTCAGAGTTCAACAAGTTTTGACTCAACACGAAAAAAACTTTATCATCATATGAATTCAAACAAACTGTGCATATAAATTTGTTATTTTCAGCGAAGATTCAAATGATCTTGAACTCTGAAATCTCACCTGAAAGTCATAAAAAGTGAAAAAGGGTTTTTGTGATTGACACGGAAAAACAACTTTTAATTGCTATAGCCTAAAAGATATGTTAAGTAGATTGAAGACTCTCGGCTGACAGATCGTGACCAGTTGAACCATGTGAAATGCGAAAATATGATCGGGTGGCCGCTCAAATTGAAGCCGATTTCATTGGTGTATCCTGAAATCAAGGTTGCTGATTGGCTACAAGTATCCCAAATTGCTTGGATCTTATTAAAAGTTATAATTTATATGATGTGAATGTTCAAGACTTTCTATTTTTCTGTAGTCTTGAAACTGTGAAATCACAATTTTTCAAACAGCTCGATAATGCAAAACGCGGAACGTTGCAGATAATAAATAATTCAGAATATATCGATTACGGGGTCCTTTGGTCATTATTAGCCACTTTTTTCTACCCCCGTTTCTTTCAGATCCACGAAAGAGATCGCTTTTAGATCTGGGGGTCCTCTGGATAATATTAGCCGATTTTTCAGTTTGGGGGTCCACTGGTCATTATTAGAGCTTTTTTAGTTTGGGTATCCACTGGTCATTATTAGACGTTTTTTGAGTTTCGGGGTCCGCTGGTCATGTTTAGACGTTTTTTAGTTTTCCGTTAAGGGCGCCATTGAGCTCTACAAACTGAATCGCAGAAAAAAGTCTCAGTTGTAAATATTTAAAAGAAAAATACAGTTATTTAGTTTTATTAGTAGAGAAGATCGCTCTTTATTTTAAAAAGGTCATTATTTATTTTAAGTACTCGTATAGTAGGGGCTTTTTGGTTGAATTATCATTTTCTATGAAACCTTTTTCATTTTTTAAACCTGGCAGTTTATTTGCAAAGTAATTTGATTTGTGTATGGTGCCATCTTGCAATCGACACATATTTTTATGTTTGAGGTCACACACATTTTAATTGGACAATCACCAAGAGCACATTGAGAGCACATTTGACTCATTCAAAATATCGATCTATTCCAAATCTTGTCTCTTTCGAGACTTCAAGCAAATCTGACAGAAAGATAAAAAATAAATTATTTAGTTAGTATAATAAAATAAATTGATAATGTTAATCTCTAATATTCGAATAATTTCCAAATAAAATAGAAATTCAACAAGACAGGCCTACTATACGAGTACCAAATATAAATAATGATCCTTTAAAAAATTAAAAAGCTATATTCTTAACTGAACAAACGCTTAAACTAACAAAACTAATAACTGTATTTTCTTTTAAATATTCACAGGTGTGGACGAGGGATCGCACAAACTGGATTGTGCGTAATTGGAATTATGGATCGGATTAGATGTGATCGTTTTTTCGATCCGATCGATCCCATATGAATTAAAATGTAGGGCCAGCCGATCCGATCAATATCATTAAATTAAGGGTCAGTCGATCCGATTCAATATGACAAAAATGTGTTCGATCCGTATCGAAATCGAACCACATTAAGTAAATTTAAGCAATTTCTGATATACCGTAAATTTTTAAATATACCGCAACATTGGAAAATTTTATGGGTTGACCGCAATTTTTAGAAAATTGACTGCAAATTTTTGGAAATTTTTGATAAGACTGCAAATTTTATTGGTTTTACCTTAATTAAGAACAAATTTAAGAAATTTTATGAACATTGATCGGAAATTTCAGAAATTGTATGATAAGACCACAAATTTTTCGAACTTGACCGCAAATTTTGAAAATTTATTGTTGGACTGCAGTTTTGAGAAAATTTACGCAAATTTCAAAAAAATTTATGATTAACCGCAAATCGGAAATGTTTAGACTCCAACCACTTGGAGCGCTGTTTAATCATTTTTTCGTTCTTTCAACACAAAGCAAAATGTGCATCTTATTTCGCAATGCTCACTCACTTTTTTAGGTGGAGCGTAAAATTCTGCTCCAGATGGACATCTGAAATTTCATAAAAAAAACCATGATCAAGTGCGGTTTCTGAAAAACCCGGATAAGGAAATCACTTTATTTTTTTTTATTATTGAGAACAACTTTTTAAACGATACCAGTACTTTTAAGATCATGAGACAATTCAACCTACGCTCAGAAAAAAGCTTTGAGTAGGCCTCCTAAAAAGCACTAAAAAGCTATCTCCTCTTTCGTTTGATATTATTTCCTTCCGTATTTTGGCAATCGGCCTTAATTTATGAAAACGAAATTCATCGGGAGCTCTTTTTTGAAATGTATGCTTCTAGTGGTCAAAACAGCCAATTTGGAAGGCTCACTGAAAAGCTATCTCCTCCAACATTTTTGTGGAATTTTTTAAATTCATGCTGCAAAGTGTTGACAAAGCCTGGCTTTAAATTGTCTGGAAAAATTTTTGAAAATTTTGTCTTAGGCTGTCTGAAAATGCTTGTGAATTTTATTTTTTTCTAAAATTTTGTAAATATTTTTGACAAAAAACGATGGAAAATTGAATTTTAGTTATTTTTTTGAGCAGTATTAAGAGTCAAATGAGTTTTTCACAAAATTGATATGCTAGATGAAATTCTAGATCGAAATTCGTACTGATAATTTGAAATCAAATAAAATTTCACCTTAAATTTCAGGCACCCTAAACCTGATATTTTGTGAAAAAATTTTCAAATTAAAAAAAAATATAAGTCAAAATACTCGTTGGAAAATTCCTTACAAAAAAGGTTGATGATAAAGTCTGTTTGAAAACCTTCAGATATCGTCACTCACTCCCTTGAGGGGGTGGTATAAGTCTTTTTTGGGATTTGGGAGGCTTCGTACGGCTGGACCGATTAAGATAAGACATTTCTGAGGAGAACAAATGAAATATCTTAATCCTTATTGAGATATTCCATTGACGTACGTACCACTTCGACCATACCATCTGCGTTATCCGAGAGTTAAACCGACCGTCCTCAGATTATTTTCAACGAAACAAGATCCTAGGGTACATCGATAATATGATCTTTTCGGAGTCTGGACAATGTATTGAATATTAAACTCAGTGCTATTTGTTTCGATTTCGCCCTCAGGGCAGCAATCAGGGTCGAAAGGTGACGAAAAATGGCATTTTTGAGAACTTTTGTCTAAAGCTTTTCTGTAAAAAGCTAGAAGCCCATTTTGGAAACTATAAGAGCCTCATGTATCCCAAAAAGTGTCAGGAGCTTTCTTTGAATTTCGATCGTATAGGGCTGTCAATCAGTGGAAAAAGTGCGCGAATGTTCAATTTTAGAATAAAGTGAATATAAAGAAAAATTTAATGTACCGAAAGTTTCTTTGGTATGTTTTGCTGGAACGATCAGCCACTATGGTTTGATTTGACCAAGCGGATTCTAGAGAACAATTAAATTTTTCATTAAAATTATATTGGTACACACGTGTGTATTGAAGACAGACTAGTTGCTAGATCGTTTCAGCAAACATACCAAAGAAATCTTTTTGGTGACATTTATTTCATTTCACTTTTATTCTCAAATTGTCATTTTCGCGCACTTTCCCACGATTGACAGCCTATATGAATCGAAATTCAAAAAAACGCTCCCTGGACAACTTCAGATACATTGAGGTTCCTTTATATTTCAAAAATGGCATTTCTAGCTTTCTACAAAAGTTTTAGACAAAATTCTCAAAATCCTTCTTCGTACCTTGACCCGATTGCCCGAAAAAAGCTGAGGACGCTTGGTTAAGCCGCGGTCTAACCAGATGATTGGTCGAAGGTACGTAACTGTCAAGAAATCTCGAGATTAAGGATGGCTCTTTCATTTGTACCCTCGAAATGTCTCATCTTAATCGGTCTAGCCGTACGAAGCCTCTCAAATCCCAAAAATCACTAACACCACTCCTTTAAGGAAGTGGGCGTCGCTGATTTGGGTTTTTTCTATGCCGATTGTCAACAAACAGACAGAGGTAATTATTCGCAAACTTTTTGAGCTTGAAGAACAACTCTTCAAGATCATGCTTGAAAGTAAAGTAATCTGATACTATGCCACTTACGCAAACACAAAGACTTCAAAATAGAACTTTAAAATTAGACTTAAAAACTGATCTGGTCGATTGTTCACTTGGTTATCACCCCGGGTCATTTTGGAGCACTTATACTGCCTCTAAGGCCTTATAAAACCAGCGACCAGTACCCCCTTAAGGGAGTGGGTGTCGCTGATTTGAGCTTCTTCCAAGGTCATTTCCCGCCAAACTAGAAAAGGTGATATTCCAAAAACATTTGTAACTAACAGAACCAACCTTCGCAGTAATTTTAAACTTAACAGTAATCTGATACAATCCCACCCACGCCGACACCCACGCTTTTAAAAAGGTTTTTAAAACGACACGCAGTTGGTACCTACTCCTTCATTTTTCATCATTTTTTTATTATTTTTTTGTGTCAGGCTTTTTTTGTGTCAAAGAAGCCTCACACATAATGAATTATTGTCCTTTACTCGGAATTGTGCTTTTGGCGGCCAAAAAAGCCAAAAAACGAAAACAAAAATTATTGATTTATTTATGATTTAAATTGGAAGTGCGCTAATTTGTTTTCTTTTGACGTTACCGAGTAAAAAATTGCACCAAAATTTTTTAGAAGTGTTTGTTTTTACGGTAAAAATTATTTTAAAGCATTTTTTCTGGTTTCTAAATTTTGTCAAAAATTTAGGTTCAAAATGAAAAGTGACATGGCCCCCAAGAGACGCCGAATCAAAATTTAGAGAAAAACTCTTTGATGGATTGTCAAACAAGTCCTGTGCTTTCAGATGCAGTATAAGTCGAAACTATATATCTCTCAATTCTCAACTGGTGGAGGAGAATACCTTTTGGCCTGAGCCATCCCAAAACTGATCATTTTCAAAATTTTATTTGTTTTGCGGTTTTGTCCGCCGAAGCAAAAATTTAAAACAAAAGCCAATTTGCATTATTTGTTAGGCTTCTCCGGAGCCCTCACACAAAAAAATAATAAAAAATGATGGAAAAATTGAAGGAGTAGGTACGAACTGCGTGTCTTTTTAAAGAAGCTTTTTTAAAAGCGTAGGTGTCGGCGTAAGTGGATATCAGATAACTATTAAGTCTTTGAAATTAACCGCAAAGGTTGGTCGTTAGGAACAAATTTTGGGAATATCATTGTTCTAGTTTGGGCGGATGTCCCTCGGAAGAGGCTCAAATTCGCGACAAACCACTCCCTTAAGCAAGTACTGGTCGCATTTAGAGATCAGACATGAAATTTTCTAGATTATCCCACATTTCGAAAAAATATACTTTCTTTTTCAAATTTTAGAATTCTGAGAATTTGATATCGCCGTTCACAAAAAACGAGATCCGAAAATGCAGAATCGTTGATCTTGGGGCTCGCCCGTATCTTTAAGATCGTATTCATACAGTTTAAGTTTTTTTCCTGCCGTCAAAATCCAGGGAGGAGTAGTTTTTGCTATTTAAGGGGATTGTGGGTGCCGTAGTTTATTTTCGACCACGGTCGCAAATTCCGGTACTTTTTCAATTGCACCTGATATCCAGCACCTCAGAAATCGTTTGCAATAAAAAAAGAACACCAAAAATTATTTCTGGATATTTTTTTCTAGAACATTGAAATCGACTTGCTCACTGAAATTGCCCGGAATATAATGACAGATGATCACAACAAAACCCCATTAGTGATCAAATTTTCACGGAGATTCAGACGCAAAATAAAATTGGAAACTTTTGACCAATATCTAAAGAAAATTTCCAAAAACTATGTTTCGGACTTGCATAAAAACGGAAATAACTAGATAGGTATCATTTCAATATAAAAAAATCATCTCGCAAGAAAAGTTGATCTAAAGAAAGTATTGTTCAACTATAATAGTTGTTCAGATTTTGCACATCCCTTTTCAATATTTTCATTTTTAGCCTAATCATGTAATAATGGCCGCGCATTCAAGTCACATGAAAATAGTGAATTGCGAGAAAATATAAAAAAAAATATTAAAATTGCTTAGTTAAAAAGTTTAACCAGAGATAAAGAGAAATTTATGAAAAAGAAAAAGAAATCGCATGCTGCCGTTCGTGAGTATAACATTTTTTTTGAAATAATCTTCATTTTGCCTATATTAAACTATAGCAAGGAATTTTCCAAAAAATAATTTTCGGCGAATTAAGATGAATTTATAAAATGCTTGGTTGAATATTGTAGAGGAAAAAAAAGAATTTGAGTTTTTTTCTGGATCAATAAATGGCATTATGTGATTTTTTGGATACGTGGATTATGACGGTATCTTTCAATGAAAAGAAATACAGCATAGGTTTTTGCATTTAAAGGTTTTGATGTGAAAATATTTTCTAGAAATGAAATAGCTTTTGACTTCTCAAGTTACGGACTACAATATACATGAAAAATAACGTTCACTGTTCAATTCCTCGACAAAGATATTTGAGTTTTTTAAAAACGCCTTACTTTTTCCCCAGCACATTACTGGACAGCACCACAATCCCCTTAAGCCTCCGATGAATTTTAATGAGCAAAATACTGACGCATGGCTTTCTTTCCACGTTCTCTGTGGCCCAATAAACAACTATAAAAGTATTCTTTATCAATAAAACTGAGGGATGAGTAAGGCCTTTTGAAGTGAAAATATGGTTCGATTTGTTTGTGGAAAGCAAGATTCTTGTTCAATTATCCCTAAACTGAAATCCATTTGTTCGTGCTGTTTCTAGTATTGTCATTGAGGCGACGCTGAAAATCCTGTTTTCAGTCCTTAAAATGCGACAAGTACTCCCTTAATACCTTGTTCCCGATATTGTTTTAACTTTTAAATAGGTCTTCTGGTCTATTTCACCCTTGCTTGTTTCGTTTCCGGGGTTAAAATTGATTTTAATGAGCACTTTTAAATTTTTTCGACCAATCAGCATTAAGCAAAATTTTTAATTTTTTTTGAAAAAATAAGTTTAAATGGACCCTCCCTTCAAAATTAGTTTTTTTGATAACTGCTTGAATTTATTTTGAGTGGGTAAAGCCTTTCACATACATTCTTGATAACTAAATTTCGTAAAATTGAAAATGGACAATTTTTCTTCGTTCTGAATACCGCTGAATTCGCCATTTCTGATTCGTGAAAATTTTTCAAAAATTATGGTTTCTAGTCTAATTTAAACCTACTAACTTTAAACCTATTTTTCACCATCAGCAAAAATTTTCGAAAATTTTTTCTGAAAATAAATAAAAATGAATCTCATAAAATTTTTATTCTAATGCCTTATCTTTATGTTCTATTTCAAATGTTAACATTTCAATTAAAATGCTGAATACCCTGGTATTGTTACACCACCAAAAAATAGTACGCCTTTAGCACCCCCTGTGGTTATTAAAGACCTTCCGGTTGCTAATACCAGTTTCCACCAAATCGATGCTTGCACATCTCTTGGATCATTTATTTTAAGTTTTCGGGCACCTTCATTTTTTGTGGCTACACACGTGAATCATGGTCGCTTCATCAAAATTTTAGGTGTCAATCGGGAGCATAATTTTACGTTCTAAACCCAAAGGTGGAGTGTCGCCATTGCGAAATAAGATGCAAATTTGCTTTTTTTTGAAAAATAAAACCTTGAGCACTAAAAGCAGCGGCGCCCAAGTGATTGGACCAAAAAAAATATTTCGAACAAAAATTTTCCAAGCGTGAAAAACTTTCCCCCCATAGATCCCTAAGTTTCATGGTTACCGACTTTTTTTAACAGATAGCTGATATTTTTTTGCTTGGAAGACCTAGTTGGATCGAAGATGAGCAAGTGACGATCCAATCTAATACAGTTTGAATTTCACCCCCCCACGAATACGATCTATCCCATAAAGTTTATTTTAACCCCTCCTCGATCCGATCCAATTCGATTTTTTTATTCTTCATGCGATCCCTAGGGTGAGACCTTTAATTCTGCGATTTAAGTTTTGTAGAGCTCAATGGCGCCCCTTACGAAAAACTGAAAAACAAACGTTAATAATGACCAGTGGACTTCCAAACTAGAAAAACGTCTTATAATGACCAGTGGACCCCCAAACTGAAAAATCGGCTAATATTATCCAGAGGACCCTCAAATCTAAATGCGATCTCTTTCGGGGACTCAAAGAAACGTGGGTTTTACTTCTTAAAAAAAGTGGGTGAATAATGACCAGAGGACTCGTTAATCGATATGGTATCTTATTGGAAATATATGATCGCGTTAAAAATTAGTTCGATCCTTTATTGGAATCCACTATTCCTTCACATGAATGACTCCATTATCACAAGTACAATTTTTTTGTTGTAATACCACCATGGATTTCCATTTGAATAAGTGTTTTAGCCATTGATCCAGACAATAAATCACATTGGACAGCAATCTTTATTGAAAGTTTTGCATTTGATGCTAAACGATTAAAAAAAAATATTGGAATCAATCCTTAAAAAGATTTAATATAAATTTTTTTGTTTTTTATACGATTTCTACAACCGAAATCCTGGTTTTTAAAAAATTCGAATCAATTTGTAAAAAATCTTAAACACATCATTAGGAATATTTGTTTCCATAGAATAAATGAAATTCAAATTCGGTGTTGCAACGGATTACAAATTAGAATTTTTTGAATAAAATATAATTTTTTTGACGTTTAGATCTAAAAGAGCTCAGATAAATTTTAATATAGTTGTATTTTGGTTGCACAAATAGTAACAATTTCGTCTGTTGCTTTTTCAAAAACCTTTAACCCGAGAATTTGTTTGGCAATTTCTCTCAGAAACAAAAGTTTTTTAATAAATTTTTCATGAGAAAACAGTTCAGAGACCGAATATTTACTATAAAAATAAGTTAACCTGTAAATTACACCCTTGAATGCATAATCAGACACAAATAAAGTGTAAAATTGAACCGTGACGATAACGGCAACAAAATAAGTGTAGATAGCGATTATCAGTTTTTTGACGCAATGTTTTTTTTTAAAAATTACTAATACATATTATAAATCTTATTCAATTGTTTACCACAGTTTTCAATAAGACTCGCCCCTGACCACCCGCTTAAGGGGTACCTCGTCATGAAAAAGACGATTTTTGGATTTTTGGGCCAAATATTCTGGAATACTCCATTGTAAGGATCAAATAGTCAATATAATGTAAATTTAAATCTCAAACCCTCAAACATAATTGAAGCTCGCTTATAGCGTCGACTAATGTAGAAACGAGCTTCAAAATAATAATTTTTTGTCCCAAAAAGCCTTCTCCGCCGTGAGCATTTTAAGATGGGAAAATGAATTTCTCAAAATTTATCAACCAAACAATACGTACGCAGATCAATTACTATTTTTTCAAAAATTTGTAAATTAATTCGCCTCAGGACCATGGCAAAAAACTTTTTTTCGAGCTCATTTTTAAGAGTCTCACGCAAAAATCCTACTCCTCTTGTATTTTCGGTTCACACATTTGTGAACCTAAATATCAAGTAGCTGATGAGTTTGCGGAGAAGCAGTTATATCGAAACATTTTTTTTTTTGAAAACGGTCTTTGAATTTCTGAAAATTCATAAATTTTGAATTGAAACCGAGAACGATTTTTCAAATGAGGAAAAGTACTCTCCTGACTAAGATGTGAAATTAAAATTCCACCAGTTTTAAACTGTCCCATATTTCAGATAAAACCATGGAAATTGAAATTGTCAAGATTTTTTGTTTGAGCATCAATTAAGAAAAAATAAGGCACTGGAAATATATTTGATAATCATGATCAACCATATGTGCAGGAATTTTAAATAAATATGCTAACCTTTCCAATATTTTTGTATATGACTTGGAGAGGACAGATAAAAAAGGGCACTTCTTTCAATGGAGCACATTTTGCAGGTCTTCGACCAACCCCTGGATCTTTACTGTCTGGTTTTACGTCTGGTGGACAGGCACATGTGGCAACATTTACCGGGTTCAGGTTGAGAGATGCCATTCGAGAGGGCAAAAATAAGGCAGAA
>SCLH01001384.1:76715-127510 GCA_004367855.1 Oikopleura vanhoeffeni
AAATAAACGTTCACTCAATTCTCACAAAAGATATTTGAGTTTTAAAAACGCCTTATTTTTCCCCAGCACATTACTGGAAGCACCCACAATCCCCTTAAGCTCCGGATGAAATTTTAATGAGCAATACTGACCATGGGCTTCTTTCCACGTTCTCTGTGGCCAATAAAAACTATAAAAGTATTCTTTATCAATAAAACTGAGGGATGAGTAGGCTTTTGAAGTGAAAATATTGGTTCGATTTGTTTCGTGGAAGCAAGATTCTTGTTCAATTATCCCTAAACTGAAATCCATTTGTTCGTGCTGTTTCTAGTATTTCATTGAGGCGACGCTGAAAATCCTGTTTTCAGTCTTAAAATGCGACCAGTACTCCCTTAATACCTGTTCCCGATATTGTTTAACTTTTAAAATAGGTCTTCTGGTCTAATTTCACCTTGCTGTTTCGTTTCCGGGGTTAAAATTGATTTATGAGCACTTTTATTTTTCGACCAATCAGCAATAAGCAAAATTTTTAATTTTTTTTGAAAAAATAAGTCTAAATGGACCCCTCCCTTCAAATTAGTTTTTGGATAACTGTCTTGATTTATTTTGAGTGTAAGCCTTTCACATACATTCTGAATAACTAAATTTNNTTCGTTCTGAATACCCTGAATTCCCATTTCTGATTCGTGAAAATTTTCAAAATTATGGTTTCTAGTCTAATTTAAACCTACTACTTTAAACCTATTTTTCAACCAATCAGCAAAAATTTCGAAATTTTTTCTGAAAAATAAATAAAAATGAATCTTCATAAAATTTTATTCTAATGCCTATCTTTATTTATTTCAAATGTTAACATTTCAATTAAATGCTGAATACCCTGGTATTGTTTACACCACCAAAAAATAGTATCGCCTTTAGCACCCCCTGTGGTTATTAAAGACCTTCAGTTGCTAATACCAGTTCCACAAAATCGATGCTTGCACATCTTTGGATCATTTATTTAAGTTTTCGGGCACCTTCATTTTTGTGCTACACCACGTGATCATGGTCCTTCATAAAATTTTAGGTGTCAATCGGGAGCATAATTTTACGTTCTACCCAAAAAGGTGAGTGCGCATTGCGAAATAAGATGCAAATTTTGCTTTTTTTGAAAATATAACCTTGAGCACTAAAAGCAGCGGCGCCAAGTGATTGGACCAAAAAATATTTTCGACAAAAATTTCCAGCGTGAAAAACTTCCATAGATCCCTAAGTTTCATGGTTACGGGACTTTTTTAACAGATAGCTGAATTTTTGCTTGGAAGACCTAGTTGGATCGAAGATGATGCAAGTGTACGATCCAATCTAATACAGTTGAAATTTCACCCCCCCCCTACGATACGATCTGATCCCATAAAGTTTTATTTTACCCCTCCTCGATCCGATCCAATTCGATTTTTTTATTCTTCATGCCGATCCCTAGGTGAGACCTTATTCTGCGATTTAGTTTGTAGAGCTCAATGGCGCCCCTTACCGAAAACTGAAAAAAACGTCTGATAATGACCAGTGGACTTCCAAACTAAAAACGTCTTATAATGACCAGTGGACCCCCTAACTGAAAAATCGGCTAATATTATCCAGAGGACCCTCAAATCTAAATGCGATCTCTTTCGGGGACCTCAAAGAAACGTGGGTTTTACTCTTTAAAAAAAGTGGGTGATAATGACCAGAGGACCTCGTAATCGATATGATGTATCTTATTGAAATAATGATCGCGTTAAAAATTATTCGATACTTTATTTGGATCACTATTCCTTCACATGAAATGACTCCATTATCACAAGTACATTTTTTGTTGTAATACCACCATGATTTTCCATTTGAATAAGTGTTTTTAGCCCATTGATCCAGACAATAATCACACATTGGACAGCAATCTTTTATTGAAAGTTTTGCATTTGATGCTAAACGATTAAAAAAAATATTGGAAATCAATCCTTAAAAAAGATTTAATATAAAATTTTTTTGTTTTTATACGATTTCTACACCGAAATCCTGGTTTTAAAAATTCGAATCAATTTGTAAAAAATCTTAAACACATCATTAGGAATATTTGTTTCCATAAAATAAATTGAAATTCAAATTCGGTGGTTGCAACGGATTACAAATTAGAATTTTTTGAATAAAATATCAATTTTTGACGTTTAGATCTAAAAGAGCTCAGATAAAATTTAATATAGTTGTATTTTGGTTGCACAAATTAGTAACAATTTGTGTCTTTGCTTTTCAAAAACTTTAACCCGAGAATTTGTTTGGCAATTTCTCAGAAACAAAAGTTTTTAATAATTTTTCAATGAGAAAACAGTTCAGAGACCGCATATTTACTATAAAAAATAAGTTAACCTGTAAATATACACCCTTGAATGCATAATCAGCACAAATAAAGTGTAAATTGACGTGACGATAACGGACAAACTAGTGTAGATAGCGATTATCAGTTTTGACCAATGTTTTTTTAAATTACTAATTACATATTATTAAATCTTATCATTGTTTACCACAGTTCTCATAAAGACTCGCCCTGACCACCCGCTTAAGGGGGTACTCGTCATGAAAAAAGACGATTTTTGGATTTTTGTGGCCAAATATCTGGAATACTCCATTGTAGGATCAAATAGTCAAATATAATGTAAAATTTAAATCTCACCCTCAAACATAATTGAAGCTCGCTTATAGCTCGACTAATTAGAAACGAGCTTCAAAAAATAATAATTTTTTGTCCCAAAAAGCCTTCTACGCCGTGAGCATTTTAGATGGGAAAATGATTTCTCAATTTTATCAACCAAACAATACGTACGCAGATCAATTACTATTTTTTTCAAAAATTTGTAATTAATTCGCCTCAGGACCGGCAAAAAACTTTTTTTCGAGCTCATTTTAAGAGTCTCACGCAAAATCCTACTCCTCTCTGTATTTTTCGGTCACACATTTGTGACCTAAATATTCAAGTAGCTGATGAGTTTGCGGAGAGCAGTTACTATCGAAACATTTTTTTTTTGAAAACGGTACTTTGAATTTCTGAAAATTCATAAATTTTGATTGAAACCGAGACGATATTTTCAAAATGATGGAAAAGTACTCTCCTGACTAAGAATGGAAATTAAAATTCCACCAGTTTTTAAAACTGTCCATATTTTCAGAATAAAACCATGGAAATGAAATTGTCAAGATTTTTTGTTTGAGCATCAATTTAAGAACAAAATAAGGCACTGGAAATATATTTGATAATCATGATCAACCATATGTGCAGGATTTTAAAATAATATGCTAAACCTTTCCCATATATTTTGTATATTGATCTTTGAGAGGACAAGATAAAAAAGGGCATTCTTTCAATGGACCACATTTTGCAGGTCTTCGAACCAATCCTGGATCTTTACTGTCTGGTTTTACGTCTGGTGGACAGGCACATGTTGGGCAACATTTACCGGGTTCAGGTTGAGAGATGCATTCGAGAGGGCAAATAAGGCAGACTTCTTGAGCATATAATATTTGGAAAATTGAATTGACATTTTTACAAGTTCCAATACGGCATGGGTCTTATTTTCAAGTTGCAAATTGTATTTTGTAGCGACTCATAAGTCGAGATTTCGATTCGGGCAAAAAAATAAGCTTTTAATCCCATCACCAAAGGTTTTACACAAAAAGCTTATTTGACCAAATTTTTATGTACAAATTTGTATGGTATTTAAAAAGACAGGAAGTCATCCACCCAGGGATCGGATTTTTCCGGGTCGCCGGGTCAAAAATTTCCCTGCAGGTCGGGTCAGGTCGGACCGAGAAAAGTAGCCGACCTGAAATGAGCAAAAATAAGATGTTTGATGTTATATATATCATATCCGATGTTTCCAAAATATTCTCTGACTGGTATCTCACTATATATTTTTATTTATAAGTATAATTTGATGCCAACATTTTTCTCTCAGAAAAGTCGTTGGTGCGGTGATCTAGAAAAACGTTAGAGACGATTTGAATAGAGAAATTTCAAAACTCAAAAATGGGTATCTATCGATGTTATAACCTAAGTCTTGTAGAGAATTCTGGTCATTTTTCAACGCTCAGATTTTATTGAAGAAAAAAGTTTCTTCTAAAAAAAACAAGTCTCGAAATTTTTAAGGTTCACATTTTCGGTGATTTTACACGTAAATCTGAATCCAGATGTCTACGCGCGACAGCCGTGATGAAGGCCGTTAGGCAAGCTTATTTCGTTTGGCCAGTGAAAAATAGCGTTCTTTCGGTCTACACATTTTTTAGATTGGACAGAACGTTCAAGGTTCTAAAATCCAAGTTCATCAGTAATAGACATAGGATATGATAAAGTCCCCCCAAAAGATATGGGAAGAGATTCGACTTTACTAAGTTTAGTCCAAAATTAATGAACGTATAAGGACATCATGGACGTAATTATTTATTTAAAGCTAACAGTAAATCGAAACATAGGAAAAAAGAGCGATACATAGAAATATCAGAGATAGAAAGTCAATACTAGTCACCCGATGAATTTATATAAGGACACGATTCTCAAACGAGCTCAACATAAATAAAAGAAGAACATCAAGATTGAATCGAGAATTATTGACGCTCTTGCAGTTTGTCACGACCAGATAACGAAACGTAATCTAGAATGTATCACTCACGTGAATATTTATATAACTTGACTTTTATTTAGATATAGACTAAATAAAATAACTACCTAGCCTGAAATAATTCGATTTTGGCTATAGAAAGACTATTATTTTACTAATGACTAATTAAAGAATACGCTAAATGAATAAAGAGCAATATATCATATGAATTTGGCTAGGTTTTTTTGTGCTACACTCCTCCTCCTCGTTTCTTGTGTTTACTTGAAAACATTACCACCGCTCCTCCCATTAATAAAGCGAAGTGTGACAACGAAATTAGTTTTGTAAACTCAAATATTATTCCATAATACGCTACCGATGAATCAAAGTGATGATAGCTCCTCATCATGTTCATTTCTTCTTAGGTCTCTGTTTCTTAGATTGGCTTTTGTACGAGTTATTAAAAGGATCACTTCAGTCGCAGATTGTCATATTCTTGAATAAGATATTCTCTCCGTGATTTATCACTCATGATCTCTTTCATACTAGAATATTCAACCTTTCTTCCCACACATAATCTCAGATAGAGTAAGTGCTCACAATACCTGCGAATATACTTGTCTAGAGGTGTGGCCGCGCGCCTCAGAGTAAGAAGAAACTGATATGTATATTTCACAGTAGAGGATTAAGAACCATAACTATAAAGAAAGAGTCTACCTACTTTGAAGATTTTTTTATCAGACAATTAATACAGGTCAACCTTAAAGAAAAATAACGATGAGTGAGTCTTCGGAAGGCATTCTTATAATCAATGAACGGCCGCGTGTAAACTTCTTAAAAGTCCTAGCGTCTTTAGCTGATCGAAACGACTGCTCCATTTCAAATATAACGCTCCCCCACTGGTTCGATTTTTTTCTACAAATACTGTTAAAGATAAAATCAATGGTTTAGAATTTTTTTCTTTAATGTTTGTTATGACATGTCTATCAGTTTTCTCTCATTCTGATAACGAATTGTATAACTTCAACATACAGAATACTCGAGATTTTAGTTTTTCTTTCTACAGAGATTTTATTTCTTTAGAACATTAAAATTATGCGAATTATAATTGTTTCATAATATAATATAAATATACAAGTTACGTGTATCCTTATACAGAATTTTTCTTGGTGCAAAATGACCTATATTACGAAGATACAATTTTTTTTTTCAATTAACTAAAACGACCGTAGGAGTTGATAAAAAACATTACGAAGAACTCGATTTATGAGCATATAGACCGTATCATGGTTCTATTTATTATCATGTAATTCTCTAAAATATTTCTATCTGTCTCTAACGTTTTACACGATTATCACATCACATAAAACGCAGGTAGTGAGCACCTGCTCTCTCTAATGATAGTGTGACATGAGTATATTTGTTCCCATGCAGGAAACATTTTTTGTTGTCGCCAATTATTTAAAACATTACATTTATTCTCTCAATAAAAAGCAAAAATTTCATATTGTGAAAAACATATTCATGAGTATTAAGTGAAATCACCAAACTTTTCGCTAAAACATTTTTTTTGATATCTTTGTGATACCAAGCTTTTATCAAGAAGAATTAAATTGTTGTGTTTGTCATGTAGTTGTGCCATTTCGGAGGAAACGTTATCATCAAAAGTTAAAGTAATATTTTATTTAACATTCATCATTAAAAGTTGTTACGCTCGGATATTTTTTATGTTAACATTAGTGCAGCCGTCCAAAAAAGCAAGCTTACTTTTTCTCCTTCTGGGAGATTATCCTGTGACCGACTGACCCATCGCAATCCCTGCTAGCTCAATACAGATTTTTTCAGATCTCGTTGACCCGAAGATTGAGAATAAGGGGCTAGGCGGGATGGAAGATTGCCCTCAGATGTTGTAGCGCCATGACTCTTTTCTGTTTCTTCTTCTCTAAAGTACTTCATCTCAGAATCGGGTGTATATTGATTCCCCCAAATTTTGGTGCACAATCGAAGTTTTTTTGTTAGAAACCTGGTGAGTGATGGGATTAAAGTTAGAAGCTTATTTTTGCGGCTGAAAACTGCCCATATATCAATATCGGTCGACTTGGACTATGAAAAGTCAAATTTATGTCGTCTCCTACAAAAATACATTGCAACTTGAAATATATACCGCGCAGATATACAGCCAGCGACAGTGAAATATAGATACTGTTCATTGTACAATTGCAAATGTTCTACACAAAAGTGAGGTCGTTTTCTCCCAGTGGTGTTAAATCCCCAAGAAGGACTGTTCATGCCTTAATATTGACCTTTTTATTTAAGTTACTCTTGTGTCTCATCGACGACTCTCACCTCCGTCACACGCTGAACCTCGGCATGTAAGCAGGTACAATGTTGATCCGCCCCAACAGTGTTGTCGAGACGTTCCACACACAGTTGTCCACCTGAAGCGCTTGGGACGAGGGAGAGCGTCAGTACAGTCAAAGAGTGCCATGCGAGATCCTGGGTATGTTTACGTCGCTGCTGCTCGAATAGCAGTCGTGGCAGGAAGAGTGTGTGGTCCATTGTGAAAGAATAGCCCTTTTTATTTGTCCTTCAATATTCAATATTAATCAAAAGTAATGATGGGGAAAGGTTTAGTGTTTTACAGATCATCATTATTTGCTTAATAAAAGATACCTGCACATTTGAACCGCCTGCGAAAATTAATAGATCATTGTCTCCAGATGTAGTTTTGATTTCATTATTATAGAACTTTTTAAGTTTTTACTCTCTCTTGGCAGTCATATTTTACGTTGCTTAAATGTTATAATTTGAGTGTCGCTTTTCAAGTACAAAAAATCTTGACACTCTGTTATCATTGAATTTCCATGGTTTTATTCTGAAATGTTGATTATAATATTGATACGACCTAATGTGGGACTCGGCAGTTTTTTACTTGGTGATATAAAAATTGCAACTGAGTCCTAGTTGGATTATGACCTATGAATTTCACAAATACATTTTTAGTTATTTTGTGTTGAATTACTACCCGGTGACTTAGTAATTCCTTTTTTCCTATTAATTATATAAATATTATATTGATACAGAGAATATGCGGTGTTTATCATTTCGTCATTCTTAATTACTAATAAATCAAATAAATTTAAATGGAATTATCCTCAACGAATAGCATTAATCATAGGTGACGGCTACGTATTTCAAAAAAAAAAAATTTTTCGTAGGAGGTTTATCAGACTGTCTTTTGAACATTTCATTCATGCCACATGCAAACTCTTGAAACGTCTTATCCCTCTGCGTTCACGTGGTTCAGACTAGTGTGGCAAATTATCTATTTATATCTAAGTATCCGAAATACTCGTGATATGATGTTTTTCCAAATTAGCACAGTACTCATTTTGAACGTACCAGCATCCGCCGTTTATAAAGATAGTTTTACCCGACCAACCCACTATCTAGATGGTAGTTTATAGGAGGTGTATTTTTTTGCAGTGAGACTCTTAAATGAGCTTCGGAAAAAGGGTTTTTTGCGGGTAAACGTTCAGGTACCCGGGAGTGTTCCTGAGGCTATTAGAATTAATTAATTTTATAATATATATTTTGAAAGTTATTAAAAAAATTCAGAATCTTGAGTAAATGATCTGGTATCATGATAGACTTTCATCTTCGACTTGGGATGATTGGATGAATGCTAATTGGTCTAAGTTGATACATAAGCCCTTTTGGCAGGATAGTCATTTTCCCAAATCTAAAAAAATTCTGCCACGGACGGAGAGGCGGCTTGATCCACCTTCTATATACTGTGTGACTATAGAGCCACATTATAATCGTTATTTTTTATTTAGGCTCGTGTTGTCTATAGCATTATTCTCGAAGCAAAAAGACTATAAGCGGCATTTCAAGTGTATGGTAGCTTAGAAGAATGTAGAATCTGGTTATATTTCATTTTAAAGATCTAGAAGAAAATATTTAACCCTCACGTTTTGCCAAATTTTTATAATTCTGTGACCTCCTTACTTGATTCCGATCAAAATAGGGTATGTAATCTCCATTCTTTCTTCTTTATTCTAATTCCAGAGTATAATTATTTGTGAATCTACATGACATTTTAAAATACACAAAATGATCGTCTTTTTTTAACTATTTCTACCGTTAATTGAATACCTGCACTCTAGCGATTTTTTTTCGGTTTGAAGTTATTTGATGCTGCTTTTTAAAGTGCGATACAAGCAGCATGCGTGGCACTTTTTGCAGCGGTCTCAATATGATGAGCGACAGTTGTGTTCGAGTGTTTGCTAAATTAC
Source organism: Oikopleura vanhoeffeni (assembly GCA_004367855.1). Taxonomy (NCBI): domain Eukaryota; kingdom Metazoa; phylum Chordata; class Appendicularia; order Copelata; family Oikopleuridae; genus Oikopleura; species Oikopleura vanhoeffeni. The sequence goes on from SCLH01001384.1 coordinate 85,597, forward strand.
ACAATTCATGGTAATAGCAACGCCAACTGTGGTTAAAATAGTGTATATTTTATAGTAAATTTTAATTGAGTATCAAAAGATGCATTTTAGATAGTAGTCTGAATTGAAACTGATAATTCGCATCCCTAGCATATTTGATGTAACCACCACCTCCAATACATTTTTTAATCGAGAATTTTCCACTCTTCCAGATATTGTATACAGCTTTTGTAAATAAGTGTTTTTTGAATAGTTCCGATATATATCCAATTCAAAGCCATTGTGTAAAAAAATTAGATATACCTCTTAAGCGGTTTAAACTTAGCTTTGATAAAATAATAGATTAGTAAAAATAACTAAAAGAGTGTGTAACTCTGAAAACGTAAACTGTATATTACGCTTTTATTCATTGATGTGACACAAATTTATTATTATTAAATATATTTTTTTTACTTAAGTTCTAAACCATTTGTTAAGGTGTGCTGAGGAAAATTGCCCGATGTTAATTCTTAAAAAATTAACATTTTACACCCGGTCGTTGGATATAAAGCTTGTGTTGAAATAGCAACAGTAAGGGCTTCAAATCGAGAATTTGTTACTAATCCTTGGAAGATGGGCAACCACATATGACCATCAAAAATACAAAAACTGATATATCAATTTAGTTAATACAATCCGAAAGCATCTTACATTGTTTTTTAGTAATACATTTAACAAAAACATATTTTTATGAAAACCGGTGTGTACACGAAACACGAATTATTTTACCTTGTATGTTATTTATTTTGATACTTATTGTTTTACAAAAATTAAACCCAAATGTCTCTAATTTGTAATCGCGTATGCACGCAGCCGAATGTTGGAATTTTTCATTCTTTCTATGAAAACCAAAGACTCTCCCTTAATATAGATGTTTTTAATTGATTCGGTATATAATAGCAAGGATGTTTATAGAATTTTCGGTAAATTCACTTTTTTAAAGGTTAAAAACCAGCGATTTTCATATAAGTTTATCCTTGTTTTTCTTACCCTCGCAATAAGTTTATTGTTATATAAAAATTTCGTATTAAATTATAGGACTAAAAATACTTTTTTCTCTAAATATAATCATAACTTTTTTGACTTGGCTTTAAGCGGTGAAATTGATTTCCCAATTAATTTTCTTAGTCGAATTTTCAGCAGTCAAATGCACAAACCTGTGTCTCTCTCAACAATAAAAGCTAACAATCGATGCCTGAGTCAATTAGGTAATAAAAAATGGGATTTATTACATGGTTTGGATTTCCCATAAATTTCTATGGAGCTTACGTGATTTACGTATTTCGGATATATGTCTAGGGTGAATGTAGTGACACGGTCGATCAACATAATTCAGTGTGAATGAGCTAAAAACCCTCTATTCACAATGGAAAATCGAGATATTATATTTAGCAATGTTGGCTAAGGTAACGATTATTTTAAGGCAGCGCGCCGCCTCTGGTCAAGTTACAACCAAAAAACGTAGTAGTTTATCCATCAGACGTTGTTAGTCCATCGTGTGTCTCCAGTCAATATAGTTTAACCTCAAAGATGTTTTACTTTTTTTTNTACGTTAATCAGAAAGTCGACCCTTCCGATTCTTTTGAGGGTACTTGCAAGTCTAAACGATGAACTTGAGGTTGACCTTGGGTGTTGACCAGTTTTTGCTCTCTAGCGACCTTTCAGTACATTATTGACCCATAGTTCCTAATACGTTCATCAGAAAGTCGACCCTTCCAATTCTTTTGGGGGTACTTACAAGTCTATACGATGAACTTGAGATTGACCTTGAACTTCAATTAAAAAAATGTGTAGCCGAAAAACGCTTAATTTTCACTGGCCAAAAAATCAGCCTTCTAGCACTTCATACGGCTTCGCTAGAACTGGATCACATTTACCTGTAAAATCACGAAAAATTGACCTTAAAATCGATTTTTTTAGAAAATTTTTCATAAAAAAAATTCTGAGTCTTAAAATGACCAAAAAAATTCTCTACAAGATAGGTTATAAACATCGATACCCATTTTTGAGTTTTGAAATTTCTTATTTCAAATCGTCAGACGCTGTTTAAATCTTTACTTTTTTGTTTCATTTTCGAAATCAGAATAACTTTTTTTTTTGCAAATTTTACAAAAATAGTCCAAAAATATAATTTGTATTTTCAAAGAAATTGGCAACCGAACCTTCTGGACGTGGCAAAAATTTGGAACCCAGAGGAATAAATTTGTCTTTGTATCTGCAAGCGTTTTGACAAGGTAAGGGAAGATTTTGACAGCATGCTTTTGAATGTCGACAGGGACTATGTCGATTAATTGGTCCAAATATTTTTGACAAATCTGACGGATATTCTGATGTTTGTCTATGAGCAGCCTGAATAAATGTGATAAAATCGCCGAAAGTTTTTTGCCCAAAAAAATTTCGGCGATATTTGAAATTTTTGGCAATATCGGCACTTTCCGCGATATGAGGAGAGAAAGTTTCACTTTCGTTCAAAAATATTGAAACGCATGGGCGTTAAAATGACGTCAAAATTTTAAAAATTAATCAGTTTCATAATGAGTTTTATATTATTGATCATAGTTATTTCACCTAACTGGTTTCAAATTTATTTTGATTCATTTTCAAAGGTTTTTTGTTTTAGAAATTGGTTTGAACAGTTTTTTGCGCAGTTCGCTGAGCACAGAAGTAAATTGGGTACAAAGAGATTGGAAATTGCGAAAAATTGCACAATTTTTATTTGGAAAATGATAAAAATTATTTAAGAGTGGCTGTGTAAAAGCTTGTTTTTGAAAAAAGTTTGAATGCTTTATGGTCAAATTGGTCGTTTGTGGAGAAGTGTAGGCCGTATCAAAGAAAACGGCAGCTTCATCATTTTAACCTCTATCCCGAGGTGGTAGATTGCGTGTAGCCGGATATCATTAAAAGTGCGCTTCGGCGGACAAGAAAGGAAGTTCGATTCCATACTAGAGGCTCCGAGAGAGTCGCGGAAAGAGGCGCCCTTGTTTTTAATAATTGTGAAATTATTGATCAAAGAAGTCCGTTTTTGGCCATTGTTTAGAGATTTTAAAAAAACTTTTTGGCGCGGTTTCCGAAAGGAGCTGAGCATAGTTGTTTTGTCTGATAGGCATGTTGCATGTGAAGTCCTATATGAGTCCACTACAGGGTCTCCGACGTGTTGGCAATATAAAGTTTTTACATGGGCAGTAAAGACGGTACGAATCACATTTTCAGATTCAAAAGTAAATTTGTGAGGGCTTAGCTTGTCCGAGAAAATTTTGTTAAGATTTTCAATGGTTCGAAAAAGACGCTTAACTCGGCAAGTTCCGAGTCCGACAGTTCGGGAAGACTAGAACCTTTAACAAATTAAGTGCATTTTGTAGTTAATTTCATTTAATTATATTACAAATATACTTTTCAACATTGAGCGTAAAAGCGAAAAATGTTGAAAGTATATTGTGATTATATTATTGCAGTTTGACGGACGATTATTTTTATATATAGACCCGTGAGTTGGAGGTGGCGTGTCGTCTTGCTGTGAAGAGAAAGCCAGCTTCTCTCGCGTCTGTGTAGTCAATAACAAAATTATTAACGCGAGGTTTGTTATATATCAATGGAGTCCAATAAGGAGCGTTCGGATATTGGATGCCCCTAAATGCAAGGTAAAAATGAACCTAGAATCCAAAATTTCGATTCTTCATTCAATTTTGAATTAAGACTTTAGGAAAAAATAGATCATATATATTAGCAAAAATTCCGATAACTCTTAGATAAAAGGTCTAAGGAGGCTTTCGGATATGATGCCCTAAATGCGGAAGAAATCGACCTTAACTACCAAACCCTCAAAATTCACGACATAAAAATTTCATTTCAATTTAGAATTATAAATTAGGAACAAATTGATTGAATAAATATTTTATGCAGACATCCCATTTGTAATCCACGTCTGTTAATTTTAGTGGTTATCGAGCAATACCCGCCGAATTCAAGCTGAAAATACATTTTTTCGGTAAAACTCATTTAATTATCCTGTGAAGATAACCCACGATACTTTTCGGCTTTTAAAACCCGCAAGCAACTTTTCCAACAAGTTCATATCAATTTTCCTGTTTTGTGTTAAAATAGTGTTTGAAAAGATATCTCAAGGCAATTTCAGGAGGAATTCTGTCAGTGCTTCCGGAGGCATTTTGGAATCAAAATAGTTTCCCCAGCATTCTCCTCTAAAAATATTTTCGCCAATTCTTCCCTCGAAGACAATATTTCTTCTAGTCTGATTTTTTCAAAACTATAGTGGTTTGAGTAATATATGTGCTATGAGGGTGCATCAGCAAAATGCAGCTGCCTATTTTTATGCAACCGATCATCTTTACTTAATTAGATAATCCTGCTTGATTAATTGGCTTGGATGGGAAATATTTTGGCTTGAAACACGAACAGAGGGGTGGCCGTCAGTGGCGTCCTTTTTTCCGACCTGAGTACAATTTTACGTCATAGGGACGAAACATGTTTTACTACATTTTCAGATAATCTTGTTTATTTATTGTTGTTCTACAGATTGGTTGGTACTATGTTAAAGTTTTTGTCTTTTTTATAAATACTTTTATAATAGTTATTTTTTTCACGATAGTAATCCTTCTTTAATAGTTACATTTCACTTAAAGTCTATTTCGCTACTTTTGAATACTAACTATTAATCAAATATCCGTGATTTGTTCTTAATAGAACACCCGCCCCCCTTTTTTTGTTTCCACACAGTCCTAAACCGACATCACAGTCTCATATGTATTTGTCGTCGGATTTGCTACTTGGAAACTCACAGGTTGCCGCGTATATATCATTGCACTTTTATCGGTGTTTTTGGGGCTTATTTATTTCAACCAATCACGACCAGACAAATTAAATAGACATATTGAAACCGGCGAAAAAATGAACTGTCTATTTTTTCTCTTGGATAAGAATTAAACAATAGAAATAATGTGAGAATGATGGCTGGACTGTACATTATTAAAACTTATGCAGTCCTTTGATCTTAAAAGTTCCCACAATCCACAGAAATGATAATACAAAAATAATTATTTAACAAAATTGCAAGCGCGTTGTATCCCTGTCCCTATATTCTTTGTTCTTTTATCACAACTTTCCTTATACAAGTTTTAAATTATATAAATAAATTATGGTTGGGGCTGGTGGTTTGATGAAACGTTTTTTAAGTCTTTCTCAAAGAGTCTATTGAAGTTCCTATTTTGGACTGTTCAGTTGATGATAATGGCCTCAATAGTTGATAAATTCAACAATAATGAGTTCTGTTTCCTATTTTGTTTATCGGATTCAAACTTGTTTGAATTCATCGTTTGTGTTAGGGGAACCAATCAGCTGTCCCGCAGGCACTTAAACAGGCGGGAATACAGAAGCTCAAATTAAATTTTCAAAATACAACCTTTTTTATAATTTGTTAATTTTAATAAAGTTAGTGACTTTACCAAAAAACGAATTATGAGTCGCAAAAAGAGGCTCATTTGGCGCGGTAAATTGGCCACGAGATGTAAGCTGAGACTAAAACAATAGGTCCCGGATTAAATTTTTTGTCATTTCTATCACAAACCACAAGAAAGCCAGATGGTTTCGTACAATCACCCGTTTAAGGTTATGAACTTACGGTTAGTAAAAGAGAAATTAAAATACGATAATGGCCAGAATAGCAAACTAAATAACGATTGAGCAGAATCAGCATTGAATCAGCAGCACACGCAATTTCAAACTTTTTTTCAATTTTTTTCGGCGATGTTTATCTATCAAAAATTTTAATAAATTGGCAGTTCAATGATTTTGAACGTTTTTCTATGTTTTTTTTTTAATAAACCAGATACATTTTACAACACGTTGAATTATTTGTATCCAGTAAAGATTTTAATTTTATAATCAAATATTGACTTTTCCAATTCCTTATAATTTTTTGTTGTTTTCGATTTTTTATTTTTCCATCGATGACGATACTTTACGATACTGTTAACTGAACAGCCAATCAACATCGCCGTTTTTGTAAATAGATCGAATTCGAAAATAGTTGCAAGATTATCGCGCAACATGATATATTAAATTTTTGACAATTTTAAGTAATTCAATTTTTATTTTCAATAGGAAAATATGTAGAACTACGAAACTATGAAAATAATTCGTGAGACCTCGAGAAAAAGGGACAGGCAAACTTAATATATTGCTCTATATTAACAGATGTGTAGTTAAAACAAATAGTTAGGTTTGTGGGTAGACGGTTGACCCTGAAGGTTTTTTATCATTTTTAAAGAACTGCTCAATTTTTGAATATACTAGACGTTGAGGGTATGAGTTTTATATTAGCTTCAAATTAAACAAAATCCAAAATGTGTGAAATTAAGTGCCCATCAAATGCAATCAAGTTAAAATTAACAAAACAAGATTTCAGTAATTGAGTCTTTAAATATGACGGCATTCATGACACACTTGAAGTTATTTGTAATAAAAACCTCAAACGCCTACGCGAATTTAGCAATAATGGCCATTTCGGGGATATGGATACTAGAAGAATTTTAGCTCAAAAAATGCGTAGGTTTTTTCGGCAATATGAGCCATATTATATTAAAAAAATATTCATGGGGGCCATATCATATTATACACCCCCCTTCCTTGTATATTTTTTTTCAAAAATTACTTGTCAAGTTAAGCCCGGACAGGTTAATTTGTTTTCCAATGTACTGAATTCATCGAACCTGCGGAGGAAGCGGCGGTAAACATCCTCTATCAGCCCTCCGACACTGTATCAGCTCATTCGTACTACGGCTAACTAGTAACAATAAAAAGTTGAACTTTGACATTCTCTTTTGACCTTTGGAAAACCAAATATATTATTTCTCTAATTATTTTTTGAAAAATGTGCTAAATCAGGCCATCGGCGATGCTCAAAACAAAGTCATCAAACAAATTAAGATTTAATTACCACTTTCTTTAATTTATTTTTATAAATTTATAAGATATACAGAAATGAAATATAAAACTGCGATTGAAAAAGCCAAGATCATAGATGGATTTTCTCTAAACAATCACACCTCAAGAAATTATCATTTAAATATTAAACATTAAAAGGATATTAAATACAGCAATTTGTAAGCAATTTCAAAGGTCAAAAATGAGTACAAAATTTGTTGTATTTTATTGAAGAAAATGTAATCTGGTCAGTTGAAGACTTATTATTTGTAAGATGTAGAATTCAAAGAAAAACACGCAAATGTTAACTTTCGTTTGCAGAATAAAAATCAGAGTTGTGGACTTCACCGTGGGCCGCACGGTGCTTTTCTTTAGGGCGAACAGGAAATATTAAAATTCTTATGATGAATTGATATGAAAGAAGGAGAACTGTTTTTAACTTTCGAAAAAAAAAATTTGTCCGAGCCGATCGTTATATTCATTTCACTCAAATACGGCGCAAACGGCTGTGAAAACGTTACCCAATCACAGAGCAGTATTTGAAAAATTCGCTCGGGCAAACTTTTTTTTCGCGAGTTGATAACCCTCCTTCATTCTTTATTTCAATTCATTATGGGAATTTTAATGTGTCCTGTTCACCTCCAAAAAAAGAACCGTGGGCCGTAAATATTTTAGCCGAAACTTATTTTTTTTATGACTACTTATGACGTATGGGAGTTTTTGACAAACGAAAAACTATACTTCAACTTATCGAAGTTTTAAATAAAATAATTTTCCCAAAAAAATATTTCTTAACTGGCCATTTAATTTTACACCAAATTTTCAACTAATATTTGTAGCACCGGTCAACATAAACAGTTTTTGGAACACGTTCAGCAGTTAAGTAAGCTAGGAACCGCGAAATTTTTAACTATTTTTTTAATTGTAGCTTGTTAAAAATATCACTATCTAATGATAAAAAATTCGAAAAAATCGTCAGCAATGAAATGTGAGTAAAAATTCTTTTTGAAATTCATTATCATTTTGCTAGAAATATTTTTTAAAATTACTTCAAAAATAATTTAAAATTGCAAGCCAAATGTTAGGCAATTTCAAAAACTTATTTTTATTTATAAGAGATTGCTAACGATTTGTCAAAAAAAATTTTATAAGATAGTGATACTTTTTTGGGTACGGTATAACTTGTTTCCCAGATTTCAAATTTGAAACAAAAAAGTCCGGAAGGCGAGGAGTGAGGCGCTGGTTAAGGCGCTCGATTGACGACACAGTATGGTTAGCGATGGTGAAAATAAATAACAACGTAGTTGATAATATAGTTTTTTTAAATTTTTTTATAAAATAATTATAGACAATTTATATAGATATGTTAATTACATATTTAAGATGAAATTTGTTACGAGATGCAATTATTCTGCAATCAGGCAATTGTCAAGAAGTGAAAAATTCATATTCTTCGATTTCTTCTGCTTGATTGCTCATTTTTGAAAAAATATATGTGATAATGAAAACAACAGACTTCACTCTTAGTCTTATGAATTAACTTATAAGTTTATAAATTGATGTAAAATTAAAACAGGAGATTGCTGTAGTTTTTGTTTTAAGGGATAGCAGCGAATTGTGGCAGATTTGGTTCATTTTTTCGGAGTGATTTTGAAAGTTAATAAAAAATGTTGAAAAATTTTTTTATTTTATTTTTATATCTTTAATAAAAAGTGTTATTCTTGCAAACGTTTATATTTTTAATTTCTCAACATACTTAAGTAGCTGTAAAAATTATGAAAAAACCACTTTTCATTACAACTCCATTTCCACTGACCCGATGGGAGAATTTTTTTTTGAAGGCGATATTTTAAAACTTCAGACATTGTCGGTGTTATTGGCGCTAATTTGTGGGAGAATCATTATCCATATGATAAAATTTCCTAAAATGAAAGTTTTTTTTTCCATTGAAAAAAAAGGAAAAAACAGCTTTTTAGTTAAAAAACAATTTGACTTCAATTAGCGTTTGAATATCAAAAAATCTCCTGACTTGAAAAGAAAAGTAGCCTATAAACACCCGAAATTTACATTGAAGATTGTTTGAATTTTAATAAAATTTTAATTAATTGCGTGCCAAATGGCACAAACGGGTGTCAAGCAAGTGTTGTAAATTTTCCAGTAGCTCAAACGATAATTCGATTGTCCCCTTCCATCGGTTTGAATACGGAAATCAAATAGATAACAGAAACTAACACAACTGAGTTTGTCCTCTATTTTTCAAGAAGAATTTCAAAAAAGCATTAATAAATGAATTTTGACTTGATTTGCGAAAAAATTTTCATAATATTTCTAACAAAAGTCGAAAAAAAATGACAAAGAACATGTTATGATTTTTTAAACAGCAGTTCAGAAAATATGTAAACATGCATTAAAAAGTTAAAGTGGCTATTATTTTCAATTCAATTGAAAATTTCAGAAAAAAAAAAAAAATTTGGGTGAAAAATTGCGTGAAATTTTATAATGTTTTGAATTTTTGGAAAAATTTTACGAATTCAAAAAATAAAGTTTCGAACTCAAATCTTTCCTTAAATAGATTACAAATATTTTAATGAGCTGTACACATTTATTCTGGTTCAGCTAACGATAATAAGCACAAAAAATAAACCCACACTAATTATTTTGTAAGTTAAATTGACGGCCAGTCTGCCACATCGCTGCTACCCCCTTAAAGTGTTTTGATATTTTTCAATAGTGTGAAATTAGGATATTGTTTAAACAGACAGAATATTGTCAAATGGCTAACCTTAATTTTCATAAAAAAAGGTTACTAATCATTTGACTGAATCATTAAATTGAATATAATTCCACACTATTGAAAATATCAAAAGCACCAGAACTTGAAAATTCAGAAAATTTCAGAAACATTTCTAGAATCTGACTTTAGAAGTGACTCACTTTCTTTGCGGAATAATGAAATGGCAGGCCATTGTCTTCTCTAGTGTGCCACAATCTACTATTATATCTTTGTCCATGTGTAATGCTTTGCAGAATTGGAGTTTTAAAAGGTTCCCCTGAAATTGTCGTATCAGCAATACAAGGTATATTTAATGGTTCAATATTATTAGGAACATAAAAAAAAGTGTTTTGTGTTCGCCTTTTAATGTTTTGATCCTTATATTCAAAAATTTTAGCTCTCAGGGCCATCAAATGTTTTTTTCTTTATTTTTTTATGAAAATTTAGGTAAGCCATCTGACAATATTTTGTCTGTTTAAACAATCTCCTACCATGCCAAACGGATACGATATCCGGAAAGCTTCCTCATTTCACCTGTTATAAGTGAGCAGCTCACTGTGAGCTTTTAAAAGAGAGCGCCACCCTAACCAGCCGTCACTCAGTGCCTCGCTCGGCGCAAACAATTTTTGGTCCAAATTTAGGATCACCTGAAAACAGTTATACGGATCCGTACTTTTTTACGGACTACAATTTCAAAATAATTTAGAAATGTTGATCAAAAAAAGGTTTGACGCTCCTACGTAACCGTAAAGTATGACTATTGTACTTAGTAATCACTCACTCGAAGGTTCACCGGCCAACATCTATTCAACACATTTAATTGGGTAAACTGACTTTCGAATAAACTTGACGTGTTAAGTGATTTGTTAGTCGCCAAGACTACGGTCTATATCTTGATACAAAATCTGGGATCACCAAATTTGGCTTAACCGTAGTTTACAACGGTTCGTAATAACAAAAAACAAGATGGAAATTAGATTGACGAAGCAAAGCCTGATCATATGCATGAATTTTATGTAAGTACTGCTTGAAGTTTTGCTTATAAAGTAGCTTTGGTGGATCGTCGGGATGTTTTTCTTCGCACTGAAAAATCAAATTTACGAGCTGCTAATTTTTCCAGACATAAATGATATAAACGATAGGAAGTTTGAAGAAATATTTGATAACCCTACTATTCGTAGGGTAGTACCAACGTTTTTGTTTAAAACTTGATCGGTTCACTTTCATAATTGATTAAAAATGGCCACAAAAATGTGGCTGCCACGATGATAGATAATAAAAATCATACCTTCGAATTTTTTTTACATACATTTCCGGTGAATTTCAGTGTCGTTTTATACATAAGTCTTATCCGTGATTAGTTATCACAGACAATATGTTTCTGCAATATAAAGTTTTTCCATTGAAAATGAAGTTAAACTTAGCATGTTTGATACAAAACAAATTGGTCCGAATATTCTTTATCAGAAATGAGAAAAACGATCTCCGGTCGGGACAAATCATCCGCAAAATTTGTATCAGCGTTCTCTCATTTTATACGTAGTTTTGAAACTTCGAACCACATAATTCACCACTTTAGTAGAGTGTCTACAGACTCTGTTGTCCAGAGTAACTCTACTAGAGTTATTTTACTAGAGTCATTCTACTAGAGTAACTCTAGGCATGCTCAAATAATTATGAAAATTAAGGGTATCCCGGTCCCTAATTTGACATATTCTCCATCAAATATTAGCCAAACACGGCTTCAAGGATATTATTCAGATCAGCCAGTTTGTAGAACTAGTTTTCATCTTGCGTAAACATGTGTCAAAACTTTTTTGCATGCATACACTCCCAGACAAATAAGCAAGACAGTGAGACCTAAGCCAAAACGGAAAATCGATCTCCTCTGAGGTTTTATTTTGAAATAAACTCAAATTTTAACATAACCTGTATAATTAGTATTTGAAACTTCTGAGGAGCGCTTTTGTCGCAAACTACTATATTTTATCTGGAATATACTAAAAAGTGCTTCGATGTTTTCGAAAGTAGGTTCAAAAGAAAGCTGGGGAGACACTGAAGAGAAAATTGGCCTACTTCAACCCGATATTTTAAAGTTTTAGTGGTCAAATTGACGCAAACGTTATTTTTGAACAAAATTTTGAGAAAAATACTTAGAAAAAATCGAAAAACGCAAATTTTTCGAAATTTTTTTTGTTGTCATATGGGTTATTTTATGCGTTCAAAACATAAACAATTGATTTGGTGCATTTTCATGACATATTAACTGCAGAAAATCTAGGAGCCGGGATACCCTTAAATTCGAGCTGAAAGGCCATACAAAGACATCCGATCTCAAAAATTTCTTCCTCAACTTCAATGTTTTGCATTTATTGTCCAAAAATGCGCCCCGTCAAAGTCCGACCTTTAAAGTATTTGTTTTTGTTATTTTGACCCTCAAAAAGGCTCAAATTTTAACTCGTAGACTTTAGACATGAATCTGTACCCAGACTCGATTTCCGGCAACTAGTGACCATTCTATAGATCGAGCCTATAGGCAAAGTTTCATTATCAACATACATTTTTCAATAGCTTAAATAATATTCAGCCAATTTGCTATACAAATAAAATAACACAATAAAATTTTAAACGAATTTAAGCATTTAATAAGGATAGGTAAACAAAAAGTTGCGAAATTTACCCTTTTGTTTGTCACTCAACTGCAATAATGAGATGAAATTAAACCTTAATTTATATTTGCAATTACCTCATATAAAACTTCAAATGATTTGTCTCTATGTTAGTCTGTCTAAACATAATTATATGTTTTGTTTCAAAATTCTCTAGTATAATGACTCTAAAATTATTTTGGAATCTAATTTCTTGTCTTGAAAAATAAAAAGAGAAGCTCACGTAGGCGCGAACGTAGGCGTGCTCATTTTGTTTGATTTTTTTCCAAAGTTTTACCTTCTGGAAATAGCTCTATTTAAGCGGAGGCCATACTGTGATGCAATTATGTCTTAGAAATTCGTTACGATTCTTTAAAGGGGTCTTTCGCATGATTTGAGTACTTTTGAAAAAAATATATAGTACTTATATACAGTTATTTGAAAAAGTACTCAAATTACGCCAAAAAAATTCCAGGGTCAACTTCAACGTTTTTAAAGACTTTTTCTCATTACATTAAAAAGTCTGAAAAAATCAATTTGAACTTTTTTGAAAAAATTGGCAAAAAAAGTATAATGAAATAAGTTTGAACGAGTTGTTCTAGAAAGTTCTAATTGACATTTTTGAATTCTTCGTGGCAACTTTATGTCGGATTAAATTCTTTTTTTTCTGTTAAAATATGAAGAATGGCCACTTGCGCCTCTCAGAGTTAAAAAACCAAAGAGCATTCCTTGATAAAATGTGAGTTGAACGGTTCTGCAATGCATTTTAAAGCTTCTTGATATTACTAATTCATCATGACCAACCATTTTCCAGCTAATCTGTTAATTGTTCCTGCCCAGTATTCGAATTTGATGCCTTGGACCCAAACTTGTTTGAACCTACATCATCATTATCAACACCTTCATCTCCTTAAAAAGATTTGCTAATATTGAAACGAATTCAGATAAGACAAAATAATCTGATAAAATGGGAGCATTCAGAACACAGTTAAAAGAGGAATCGGCCTTTATAAATGAAATCGGTCGATTTGAATGCGAAGTCAATAATAAGTCCGATAAAGTCAATTGGTATCAAAGTAAGTTTTAAAATAGCAACCAGTCTTTTTCAAAATTACCTGGAAAATTAATTTGAATTGTGTTTTGCAGATTCTTCAAATAAGAAAAAATTTAATAAGAAAAAACCTGTTTTCTGATTCGCTTGTTTTCAATGTAATCATTGATTTTAGTGAAATATTAAAAAAGGGTTTTGAATTAAATTTTTTATCAATTTTTGGATAAGAAATATTTTTGCGCTGAAAAAAGTGAGATTCAGTCTTACGAGACATAATTTGATATATTTTCGTATCACCAGAAATTTTTATTTATTCACTTCTAATTTAGATGGCAAAAAACTTGAATCAAACAGTCAAATTTTGAAATTCGAAATGACGGAAAAAGATTGCAAACGATCTTTAATCGTCAAAAATGTGACCAAAGCCGATTTCTCTAAATATTCCGCAGAATGCAATGGTGAAAAAATTGATGCTAACATGAAGGCTCAAAATCCTTTCGTACAAAAATTATCAAATGCGCACGGTTATATGCAAGGTATTGCTGTTTTTGAATGCAAAGTTCAATCTGGCATGCAAGTGACATGGTATTACGGAGCCAAAAAAATAAATCGACAAAATTTCAGGTGGAAATAACTTTTAATAAATGATAACAGTTCTCCTTTTTTGACTAGTGCACTCATTATTATTCACTCGTACAATGACTCGTACAAAATAGCCAACTGGCGAAGTTTTTCGAGATGGTCAATGCCTCAAACAAGTTAAATTTTTGAAGATGTTTTTTGAACTTCTGCCTATCTTTATGATTCAAAAACAGAATTGCAGAAAAATATTGGAAAACTACTTTTTTTGAATTTTCCGCGCTGATTTTCTTAAATAATTATAGTTATGAAATATTAAATACATAATCAAACCTTGTAAAATTTCAAATTTTAGAATTAAAGATTGGCAAACAAAGCAAACTCCAATTATGGTTTTCACGCAAAAAAGTTATTCAAATGCTGGCTTATTTCTTATATCATTTGTGTTATGACCATAACTTTTTCATTGAAATTCAAAACATAGGAATTTTCATAAACCTTTCTCAAGAAAAGTATAGGAATGTACAGCACATGATCAACAGTGCTGCACATCTGCTCTACTTGATATTATTTGGGCTTTCAATTCAATCAAAACATATTTCAGAAAAGATCATATGGTTCAAAAATGATTGAATAAATCGAAACCTCAGATTTTTGTTTTTAAATTATAAATGGAGTGATATTCTTTCGAAAATCGACATAAGTTAAGAAATTGTGCATATCGTGAGACATTTATCCGGAAACTAAACACATTCCCAAATGTCAATAAGTTATAATAATTTTTTAGCATGTTGAAATTTGAAGAAAGATGGGACGGAGAATACCGACAACTCATTGTCAAAAACATCACTGAAAAAGACTTGAAAGAAGGTTTCTCTTGTGAAGCCAAGGGCGACAAATCCACCGCAAAACTGGAAAAACAAAAGCCATTTGTAACGAATTTAGCTAATACTCAGGGTTTTATGCAAGGTATCGCTGTTTTTGAATGCCAAGTTGAATCTGGCATGCAAGTCACATGGTATTACGGCTCTAAAAAAATCAATCGACAAAATTTCAGGTGAAAATAACTTCAGCAATAAAAATTATCAATAAATAATTACTCGGTTGAATTGAATAAGCCAATAATTATATATTTATAATTTAAGCCTTTTTTACCTTAAATTGCACTCATCATGCACTTCCAAATATGCATTTTTAAATACAATCAAAATTAATTTTCTTTACCCTTGGAATCATAGAGCCGATACATCGGCTCAAGCCTACCTTAAGGGCTCAAGCCTACCTTCTAAAAAGGGCAAAAAAATGTCACAGAATTGTTTCTTCCGAATAAACAAACGTCAGATTAGCCAATTTTAGAAAAGTGTTTTGTGCATACAAAACACTTAACAGTGAAATTTATTCCTATCTTGGGACAGATATTTTTTGGAAGGGAAATTTCAAAATTTTCAATTTAATTTTTCCATGAAAAAAATTATTTATTTTAAAAATTAATTTAATCGATCATAAATTGTCCAAACTGTCACTTAATTACTATATAAAATTAAAAATAATAATAAAATGTATATTTATCTGCTTTAATTTGGAAATTTGGCAATTTTCATTTGTGATTTTTACATCATTTTTTTTACTTTTTAAAAAATAACTTTAGATTGATGATATATCTAAACGGATTCAAGTATGACGTAGGGCAGATACTTGTGCGTTGGTACCCATAAAATAAAGATTGTGAAGACTACGATGAGCAGATATCACATGATATCCCTTTATCACTTTTTGGTTAGAATACGTAGCCACAACGTTAAAATCACACGTTAAAAGGAGTAGTGGCTACGCATTCTAACAAAAAAGTGATAAAGGGATATGTCATATCCGATATGATACACCTTGGTTTTCAAACTATATCCCCTATTCACACTTTTGTTCATATTCCGGCCCTGATTAGGAAACGTAGTTTGTTTTTGAGTAGTAGGGCCGGGATATTAACAAAAGTCTGAATAAGTGATATTATCTAAAACTAAAAATCAAAATTCTAGAATTTAAAATGATTGATGCAGAAATATAACTTTACAACTGCTCATTGTGAAAGTAATTGGAGCTTCAACTACCTTAAGCTTTCTGTAAACAACGTCCAAAGTAGAGCCAATATATCGGCTCTGGTGGCTTGGCGGAACTTTCTTTTCTGTGATTTCAGGGGTTAAACTTTTCAAGTCTTAGGGTAAAAAGGCTCATTTGAAATGTGCAAATTCTAGATTTCCAAAAAGTCTACATTCATTTTTGAGTTAATTTCTGTTTAATCTTGAAAATGATAATCAATCAAAAATAGTAGAAAAATATGGAATTATTACAATTATAGTGTAACCACTATATTATTATGTAATTGAGAATTGATTGATTACACATTGAGGAAACAAATAGTAAAGAAGGTTAATTAATAAATAGAAAATATCACATTTTGAAAATAATTGAACGTCACGGTCCGTCACTAACTCAGAGATTGCTTGACCAATCAATAACGAGCTTCAAAATTAAGTGATAATTTGCTTAAAAGCCTCCGTGAGTTTTGAAAATAAATTTTGATAAAACCAAGACGATATATTTTCAAAACTATACAGGTTCTCCTGACGTAGTATGAAGATAAAGTTTACTCTGAAGTGTATCAAATTGTCCCCGTTCCAAAATTTTCAAATCTTTCGATGAATGATTGAAAAATCATAATGATAATACTTTTAATTTTCTAAACAAAATTGTTCTTTAATTAAACATATCGAAAAGTACTCATAATGAATCATTTTAGCATGTTGAAATTTGAAGAACGATGGGAGGGAAATTTCAGAAAACTTATCGTCAAGAACATAACTGAAAAAGACTTGAAAGAATCTATCTCCTGTGAAGCCAAGGGAGAAAAATGCAGCGCAAAACTCGAAAAACAAAGTCCATTCGTAAATAAACTAGAAAAAGCTGAGGGATTCATGAACGGTATTGCCGTTTTCAATTGCCGAGTTCATCCAGGAATTCAAGTTTCTTGGTCCGTTGGAGGCAAACAAATCAATAAACAGAATTTCAGGTGAATTTTTTTAATTGTTTCGCCCATTTTAAATAGTTTCTTAAGATTTTTTCACACTACTTAAATAATTTTTTATATATCAAGTTGATATATTCAATTGATATTATCAACTGATAGTTCACAATCTCCAAACACTTTTTCAAATACCAGTCGATTTTCAAGTCTAGAAAATACAAATTTGTTGTTACTTGTAGTTATTGAGGCAAAGTTTAAAGCCTTTCGTATAAAAACATGGTTTCGAATCACCTCAAGTCTCGACACTACCTAATCAATTTGAACTCACGAGGATTTTTTTTCACAAATTTGTATCTGTTAAATGATTTTGTATGTTAATTTAAACGTGAAAATATTAATTTTCAATCATTGTGAAAAACGTTTAAAGTAATACGTCATTTTAAATAAGATAAAATTTTCAAAAATAACAGATCGTGAAAATTTAAATTCTCATGAATCTCATTTAAAAAATTATCTTGAATTTTAGTTTTCTTATTGGGGAACAATTCTACTCAAAGTATTTAAAATAAATTACTAAGTATTAATCGTGAATATATCAGAAAAGAAAAAAATATTGAAGAATTATACTTTGCCGTTACGTTCAATTTTGACGTCAGAGACACGTCTAAGAAATGATTTGATTGGTCAATTAACAAGAGTCAATGTTTATTGTCCAATGAAATTACGCGATTCTTTAGGTCTTCGACGTCAAAGTTGAACGTGCAAGTGACACAACCACAATAAGGTTAACCATAAAAATTTGGATTGTAGCGATTCAGTACATTCTGAACAAGTTTTGTTAACCCATGTGAACATAAATGTAGGACTTAAATTTATTATATCATACCTTTTTTTTGTTTAGCATTTTAAAATACGAAGAAAGATGGTCAAGTGATTACCGACAATTAATGGTCAAAAATATAACCGATAAAGATCTCTGTGAATACTCGGTTGAAGCCAAAGGTGAAAAATCATCTGCGAAACTCAGCAAACAAAGTCCTTGGGTGGGAAAAATTGAAAATTCCGAGGGACCAATTGGTGGAATCGGTCTTATCGAAGTCATGGTTATGCCAGCTACTCAAGTGGCTTGGTATATTGGAAATCAAAAAATTACCAAGGACAAATTCAGGTAAGAAAACCAAAATTATTACTAAAGTTACGTATTATACTTTATTAATAACAGCAATTTAAAAAAAACTTTAAATTTAACCCCTTGTTCTCAGACAGTGCCGAGAGACACTGAGAAGTCATACGAATTATATCCCCTATTCACAGTTGTTAATATCCCGGCCCCCTAAGTCTACTTAAAAACACCCTACCATACGTTCCTAATCAGGGCCGTGGATATTAACAAAAGGGTTTGAATAGGAGATATGTGTTTGGAGTAAAACAAAATTGACTAAAATTCAATTATCGAAAACAGCCCTAGGTCCGAAATTTACAATTTCATTTGACTTTTTTATCGGCAACTCATTTTTTGACCGGGAGGCCTACCCAGTGTTCTGAAACTGGATCGAAATTTTCACGAAAATTATTTTATGATTTAAAAATGAATGAATTATTTGGGAACGCGGGTAGAGACGGTATGTTGATTGAAATGGAAATTCACACTCGGGATCAAAAAATATGACTTGGGGCGGGATCGGGATTGAAAACTCATCCCGTTTTAGAACACTGGGCTTACCTATACTATATTTAATTGGTGAAATAATCAATAATTCAGCATCCTGAAATACGAAGAAAAATGGATCGGAGATGTGAGACAACTTATTATCAAAAACATCACCGACAAAGATTACACAGAATTCACTTGCGAAGCCAAGGGTGATAAATGCAAAGCAAAACTCGTCAAAGGATCGTAAGTACCCTATATCATGTAATGCCAAAAAGCTTTCACAAAATATAGCACCTTGAAGTGTTGATTTTCGGCAAATATTCACTTACCTTTAAGACCTAGCATAAACCTAGCAAAATTAAGTCATTATTGGGTGAGATCATAACTAGCTAGTAGACTAAAAGACATGACTTTGACCATTAGAGTTAATCCTAAGCAGTTGTTCATCATAAATACTTGAAGGATATTTATATTATGGCAGTTTCTTGGTACTGAAATATAAATATTTGAAATAATGTATATTCTAGTCAAATATGTAACTGAAATACAAGTTCTTTATAAAATTAATTCAGTAGAATGATAGTTGTCATGTCGAATCTTTTATCAAAACGCTTCATAATCAAGAAATATTGGCAAACTAAATTTTAATTTTTAATAAAATTTTAACTCTTGATAAGCTCAATTGAGTGAAAATTTTGGAATTTCACTCAAATCCTCTGGTATGACAAAAATAAATAAAACTCAATTTTAAGCATTTATTTTTTGTTTGCCTGAAAATTATTCTCAGCAAAGGATCAGCGAGATGTTATACGAGATGTATTACAAAATGAGAAGGAATGTCCCAAATTAGGACTCCTAATCTTAAAATTATGAAAAAATGTCATATAATTTAATCGATCCAGCCGTTGTTATACAAAAACGATTATTTATTTTTAGCGGCAAAAAACCATCAAGATTCCAAAACTGCTCTACTGCTAAGGTCGGAGGTAAAGTCGGAAACGCTGATGCATTCAAAATGACTCCAAAGAACATCACTGGATCTCCTGGTAAAATCGAAGTTTTCGAGTGCCAACTAAAAAATAATTCCGGCGAAGTATCCTGGTACAAAGATGACAAGAAAATTAATAAAATGAACTTCAGGTGAAACATTTTTTTAAATTAAATATTCATATATAATATATTACAAAATTTAAAGTTTGATTTATAGTGTATGAATCAACAAGTCTAGCTTGATAATTAAAAATCAAAACGTTCCTGATATTGATAAATATTTTTTTTGAATTATGCATTTATTTTCACGCTCGAAATTGCAGTTGAGTTAAACTCAATCGTAACTGATTTTCTCAGATTATTTCGAGAGTTTCCTAAAAAAATCAAGAATTTTGTTAACAAAAAATAATAAGAATGACAGTGTGACTTCGATTCTGTGGTTACAACAAAGATGATTTCGCAGATTTAAGAAAAAATGAATATTAAACATATCTTCAAATTTATACAAAATAATAAGGGGAAAAAACTGAAAACTGAGCCGAAATGAACAATTCTTGATAAATTTAATTAAAACTCATCGTAATCAAGCTCAGACAAAAATTTCTCGAAAATGACTCGAATTCATTTTCAAATTTTATGTATTTTACAATTTTTTTATTACTGAAAATTGGTGATTGTCGATTTTTGTCCGAGACCAAGAACAGCGTTAGTGCTGTCTTCAATTTTCAAAAGTATTAACCTTTAATTTTTATTCAGCATTTTGAAATACGAAACTATCGATACTCCAAAACAGCGAAAATTAATCATTAAAAATATCCGAGCCCAAGATGCTGGTACTTACTTCTGTGAATCTGGTGACTCAAAACTCAAATTTACTCTTACTGTCGGTAAAGAGCAAAAATCCACCCAACAAACTTCTTCATCCGGTGTTCAAAGACCTACTTTCGATCAAGAATCATTTTCAAGTGGTAATATGGATACTAAAAAAATGGGCTTTGTCAAGCTCCCAAATAATTTGGACGGTGTCAAATTACGAAATTTTGTTCTTACTGAACAACGAGAAAAGGATATGGAATCCAAGAAAAAGTGGGTGAGATGCCCAGACTGCTGGAACTCTTGGATGATCAACCCAGTTTATGCCAATTAAATGAGACTGTAAACACTTGTATCTTCGAAAACCCTTTTTTGTATGTTTAGCTGCAGCAATGTCTGCGATCCGCTCGCTTAGTAGCATTATTGAAAATTAATAAAGATGGAAAAAAAAATTTGTGTGGTTAACTTTGAAAATTTCGCTTTAAAAACTTTAAATATAAATAAACGTATTTTGTCACATCCAGGAACAAGAACTTGGCCTCACACCCAAAAGCCTATATTTAAGCGCGTTACTTTGAACGCCTATCACGGGAAAACTAGAAATGATATCAATTTATTTATTTTATACTGATTGAGATAAAGGATAAAATAAAGTAAAAAGCACGTAACAATTCAAAATTTTGATGTCTGTGAACTCGAAAACTGCGAGACAAAAGAGAGGTGGACTCACCTCGTATTTCTCGGAAAACCATACGTTTTTCATAATGACATTTTAAGTGAAGCCCAAGCTATTAAAAACTGGACTGAAATTTAAAATATAATATCGTTAAAGTGATCCTCTTATACCTTCAAATTAGACTGAGTATACAGTACTGCCTGAAATAAGGGTCGAGTCCGGTGAGGTACTGTTAATGATACTTTATTTCTAGTGTACAAATAAAGGGGATGAGTCTGGCACAGGGCAGAATTGGCAGGGCAGCAAATGTTGTCCAGCAGAATCCTCTCGTTGTCCTGTAGCAAGAGCACCCAATTGTTGTCCACCAAAGGATCTTCAGCAGCTCGCCGTGATCCGGATAAAAACCTAAAGGTAAGGTTAGATGTTAGTCAAATGAATTCTCTATAATTTAGTTCTACCTATCTCGGGGAATATTTATCTCGAGTGAATAGGTTTATTGAATATTCGCTCGAGCTAGATATTTATGATTAGTTATTGAATTGAACGTTATTTGTTAGGTTACGTAATTATTGGATCGAAATAAGTACGTTATATTTTAAAGTATCTCGATCGCTTACAAAACAATTATTCATATCCCCGCGCGTCAAAATATACACAGAAAGATGTGAAGAAATATTTCCAATTAGCTGGTAACTCGAAATCAGTACCACCTTATGGTCCATACTTACTCGATTTGTCCTTGTTGGCCTAATTTGCGTTTATTTGCACTTCACTTTAATTCGGAAAATAATTTTTTGGACAATTTTTTTTATTATTTTGAGTTTCAGAAAAATCACTGGTGAAAAAATAAAACTTCGGATTGGAACTGCAAAAGAAATAAACTTATATTAAGATAATCCTCAAATAATATCCTAAAAACTGGCTTTCTCAAAATTTTGATATCACGTATAGTTTTTACAAAATAAATTTTTTCAAAAAATTCTGGCAAAAATCATAAAAAAAAAAATCTTTTGGACGGTTTATTGTATGAAATTTGAAACATTATTTTTGAAAATAAAATTGCAAACTTTATGAGTCATAGACTATGACACATGCAAATTGTAGGCCTTTCACGATGTTATTTCTGCGCCGTTTTGACCCATGGATTTTTTTTGGCCCATATGATGGGAAATATTTTCCCAATTTGAGGCCCTAATTTCAAAATGTATTTTTCTTAAACCTTAGGCCTGCATCTTGAAATTTAATCTCAATCAATCAGAATCCTGCATTCGAAATGTTATTTTGACTACTCAGATTCTAAGTCTCAGGGGCCAGTATTTTGGAATTTAACTTCTTATAATCAGAGGCATGCATTTTGCAATTTAGTTTCAATCAATCAGAGGCCCCTTTTTGTTGCAATCTTCACAATGTTCT
The DNA here is from genome assembly GCA_004367855.1 of Oikopleura vanhoeffeni. Lineage (NCBI taxonomy): Eukaryota > Metazoa > Chordata > Appendicularia > Copelata > Oikopleuridae > Oikopleura > Oikopleura vanhoeffeni. Next base: position 108,167 of record SCLH01001384.1, read on the forward strand.
CAAGCTAAAATATCCGGAGTAAAATTATCTAAAAATCCTATTCTGGACATCATTTAAGCAGCTGACTTTCAAATTTTTCCAAACGAAATAACATATATTAAACAATTTTTTTTCATTATTAATGACTTGATAGCTTTTGTTGAAAACTCTTTGCCTATCAAAATATAGCGAATTTTACTTTTTCATTGCACTTTATTAATTATAAAATAACTCAATATTTAATCAACATGTAAGAAGTGAACTTTAATAAGTGAAATCAGACATTTAAATAATAATGCTCGGAGGAAGATTCGGCTTTCATGTGTGAATGGACGTCTATCGATACTTCCAGCATATGACGGAGAAAGTTTGTTGTTTTAATATGATGGTGCTGTAGTTTTTCCAGGTCTCCATCCCTAATTTTTGATACTTCTTATATTTCGGAATTTTTCATTTTTATTCTTAATTTTACTGCAGAGAAAATTCAAGTTTTCAAAATAATATTATTAATCATTACAACTGAAGAATTCCTAGGAGACAGTTAGTGATATCAACCAGGGGTGGGCACATCTGAAAAAAAAATTGGATCGGAACTGGATCGGATCAGTCGGCCCAAAAAATATTTGGATCGGATCGGTCGGCTCAAATTTCTTCCCAATGTTGTCCTTGTAGACAAAAATCATGATAAATTATTATTTTTCAGCCTAGATTCTATACAAATTAGGCAACGAAATTCCTTGTTCAATTGCATATAATGTTGAGTTTTTTAGTTGGCTTTTCTACAATTTTTGTATATTCAAATACTTTTTAAGTACATATGAGGTGATTTCGTGTTTATTGTAATAATTTGATTTTGATCATATGCTTCAAAAGTGTCTTTATTAAAGAAAACCACAGTTAATATTACATGCATACACATTTTTGTCCATATTTGCGTTAACCACCCTCTTAAGGGGGTGGTGTATGAGATGTTTGACATTTTGGAGGCTTGGTACGGCTAAACTGATGATGGTAGAACATTTCTCATCGATGCGTATGAAAGATCTATCCTTGATCTCGCGATTCCATTGGACAGTTCAGTACTAGTCCAACCAACCATTTGGTTTACCCCGGTTAAACACGAGTCCCTCAGCTTTTTTCTAAGAAACAAGGATCCTAGAGCTTGTATCGGAAAGTTTTGAGATTTGGTGAAAATCCGGAAAATTGTCTGAATTTTAGTGAATAAGAGCTATTTTTGTCGATTTTTGCCTCAGGGGTCAGCAATCTGGTTGAATATGCCGAAAAATGGTGTTTTTCGACCTTTTGATACAAGGCTTTTCCTGTGGAAAGGCAAGAAACGTCATTTTCGAAATATAACAAGCCCAAGGGTTGGTTAACATTGGATGGGAAGTACTTTTTTTGAATTTCGGCCTGATTGGCTGTAAATCGACAAAAAAATGCGCGGAATCGAAAATTTTGAACATAAAAGTGAGAATTAGAAAATCTTAGTGCCACCAAAAAATTCCTTGTTTACGTTTTGCTGAAAACGATATTAGCAACTATGGTCTCATTTTTAACACAAATAAAAAATAGGGTTTTTCTATAAATATTTCGTTTTGCTCTCTAGCACTGTTTGTTATCAAAACGTCGAAAAACACCATTTTCGGCATATTCAACCAGATTGCTGAGCCCTGAGGCAAAAATCGAATAAAATAGCTCCCATTCACTAAAATTCAGACAATTTTCCGGATTCTCACCAAATCTCAAAACTTTCCGATATAAGCTCTAGGATCCATGTTTTTTTGAAAAAAGCTGAGGGACTCGTGTTTAACCGCGGTTAACCAGATGGTTGGTTAGAGTGGTACTGAACTGTCTAATGAAATCGCGAGATCAAGGATAGAGCTTTCATATGCATCGATGAGAAATGTTCTACTATCATCATTATAGCGGTACCAAGCCTCCAAAATGTCAGAAATCACATACACCACCCCCTTAAGTGATTTTGACCTTTTACGAAGCTATTTTTGGATTAACTAGCAGAGCTGATATCCCAAAAACCTTTGCATCTTGAAGAACAACTCTTCACGGCAATTTGTTATTTAACAGTTATCTGATACAATCCCACCTTCGCCGACACCTACGCTTTTAAAAACGCCTTCTAAAAAATCACTCAAAACGAATCTTCTCCTTCAATTTTCACCATTTTTCATTATTTTTGTGTATTAGGCTCTATAGTAGCCTAACATATAATACATCTCTAGGGCTTTTTCCTCGGAATTTCGCTTTTGGCGGACAAAAACGCGAAAAAAAAAAGTAAAATTTTTGAAATGCTCAGTTTGGGAGGCTCAGTCAAAAGGTATCTCCTCCACCAGTTTAGAAGATACAATTTCGGCTCATACTGCATTTGAACGGAAAAGACTTGTTTGACAATGCATCAGAGAGTTTTTTCTGACATTTTGATTCGCTGTCTCTTGGAGGCCATGTCAACTTTTCATTTTTATTTTGAATTTTGATAAAATTTAGAAACCAAAAAAAAATTGACAAAATGCCTCAAAATAATTGACCAAGTTGGATCCATGTGGACCCAAATTGATCTGCATTAATTTTTGTTTATTTAGGTCAATTTGGGTACGGAAAGCACGGGCGTGCTTAGCGTACCCAAATTGGTCTGAATGAAAAACAGTGTTAAGGAATTTCACCGGCTGCACTGAAGGACAGTGATAGGCATAACTTATGCCGCATAAGTAGGGTCAGTAACGGGAGACTTATCTGCAAAACTAAACCCCTCAGTACGGATTCATTGAGTGTATGGAGTGAAACTTTCTCGAAAAGAATGATTCCGACCATGAAACAAAATTGGAGCCTCCAAGTGGTCACAATTTGAGTATAAGAAAAACAACCTTTCGGGCTTTGAAACGCGCTATAAAAGTTGATTTCCTATTGATTTTTGTTGTTATTATACCAATCCCGTTACAAAAACTCAAAGAAGGGTTAAGTTTTGCAGATAAATCTCCCGTTACTGACCCTACTTATGCGGCATAAGTTATGCCTATCACTGTGCTCCAGTGCAGTCGGTGGAATTCTTCAACCACCCTAATGACACATAATCATGACGGTGCGTTTTTCACAAAATATGTTTCCTTCAGACCAATTTGGGTACGCTAAGCACGCCCATGCTTTCCGTACCCAAATTGACCTAAATAAAAAAAATAATGCAGATCAATTTGGGTACGGAAAGCACGGGCGTGCTTTCCGTACCCAACTAAGCAAAGTATAGTGAGGACAATAAAAGTCGGTTGGCCAATTTGGTTACGGAAAGCACGACCCCATATATATGTTCCGGAGCAGATTCGACAATATCGTAATCGAACAACAGTCATATTTTTTCATGTAGATTAACTTAAAATATGTTTTTGAGAGATTTGAGATTTTTTTGCAATAAGTACTGTTATTGAATACTTTAATTCCCAAAAAACACGCACAAGTACAGTATGTGTTTTTTTTACTTGCAAAATGAAAATTGTCATTAAGGTAATTACGGCCAATAAAAATTGGTAACTAGGTGGATTATATTTTCAAACTCTTGACATCGGGTATAGTTTGGCTTTCAAAATAAAATCTACCTAGTTTCCATTTTTAATTGGCCGTAATTACCTAAATGACATTTTTTATTTCGCAAGTAAAAAAAACACATACTGTAATTTTTGGAAAAAAATTTGATTGTTCACTTGGTCAAAATCCTATTATGTATAAGGGTCGAAAAACCGTTCAAGGGAGTGGGTGTCGCAAATTTTGACAGTTTACGAAGCTATTTTTGAATAAACTAGCGGAGCTGATATCCCAAAAACTTTTACATCTTGAAGAACAACTCTTCACGGTGATTTGTAATGTAACAGTAATCTACTCCTACACTTACGCTTTTAAAAGGCCTCCTAAAAACAGTCAGAATAAATTTTCTCCTCCAATTTTCACCATTTTTCATTATTTTTTTTTGTCAGGCTCCAAAAAAGCATTTTGGCGGCCAAAAACGAAAACAAAATTATTGATTAATTTATGATTTAAATTGAAAATGCGCTTATTTGTTATCTTTTGACGCTACCAAGTTTGAAATTGCACCAAAATCCTAAAAAGTATTTTAAATTACGAAAAAAAATATATTTTGAAGCATTCTGTCAATTTTTTTTTGGGTTTCTAAATTTTGTCAAAATAAAAATTAAAAGTTGACATGGCCCCCAAGAGACGCCGAATCAAAATTTCAAAAAACTCTTTAATGGATTGTCAAACAAGTCTTTTGCTGTCAATTGCAGTATGAGTCGAAACTGTATCTTCTTAACTAATGGAAGAGACACTTTTTGGCTGAGCCTCCCAAACTGAGCATTTCCAAAAATTTAGCTAAAAATGAAAAGTTGACATGGCTCCAAAGAGACGCCGAATCAAAACTTCAAAAAAAAACCTCTCTAATGCATGGTCAAAAAAGTGGTCAAGCAAAATTCCGAGTAAAGGACGATAATGCATTATTTGTGAGGCTTCTTTGAAGCCTGACACAAAATAATAATGAAAAATGGTGAAAATTGAAGGAGAAAACTAATTCTGAGTGTTTTTAAGGAGGCTTTTTAAACGCGTAGGTGGGATTGTATCAGATTATTGTTAAATTACGAATCACCGTGAAGAGTTGTCCTTCAAGATGCAAAAGTTTTTGGGATATAGCTCTGCTAGTTTTATCCAAAAATAGCTTCGTAACTGTCAACATTTGCGACACCCACTCCCAAAAAAACGCACAGAAATTTTTGGCAAAAAAATTTCAGCGTTCACTTGGTCGACGATGATCCATATTAGGTATAAGGGTCGAGAACAACGGTTAAAGTCCTGAAATGATTTATTTACATTCTGAAAATCATGCATTTCTAGGTTACTGATCTTATCAGCGTGCAATAAAGTCATGAGTTATGAGTCATAAAGGACACTTTTAAAAGTACTTAAAAGTCACGCTCAGCTGATTTAGAGCAAATAATTTCATCTGTTTATGCCTCCATTTAGCGGTATTTATCCTATAAATACCACGATTTTTACTAAATTAAATATAAAATAAATCTTAAAAGCAAATTTGGTCAAGTTGTCTAGTTTCAAAGACAACCAAATGATAGAAATCCGAAGCATAGGAAATCTATTTTACTTGTATCTGTACTGGAAACGAACCTACGCGCCTCCGCTCGGCCCGTAACTGCTTTTGTATAGCAGAGATATTCTGAAAGAGAATGAAGACAACATTTCAGCATATGCTGAGTCGGTTCTATATGTTTACTCATAAAAATATGGAAATAACATCATTGAAAGAATGAAATTTTCGAGAAATCCAGTTTTTTGTTAACTGAGATGAACGAAACCTTTCAAGATGTTCAATTGGACAGGGAAAGAAAAGCAAATAGCTTTTGATAGTGCTTCACAGGTTGAGATGGTTTTATAGCATATGAAATTCGTTTTAAGTCAATGGGGAGCTGAGAGTTAACGTCGATCTTGCGCTGCAGCGCCGAACGGGCGGCTCAGAGTTAAAATGAAAATTATATTTTTTATTTATTCTATGCCCTAGAAAAAATCGTTGGTAGAACAAAATATAGTTTGTCACGTGTAACTCGCTGATAATGTTTCGATTAAGTTTTTCCAGTTTATAAAATACCTTGTTTACGTTTATTTTGTAGGGGATTCGACAGGTTCTCCCGAAAAATAGCATTCAAGTTATTTTTTGATCGAATCAAGCGATGCGCGTCTTTAAAAATATTCTAGACTGCGAGTAAAATGTTTTGGTGAAATAATCGTGCTAGAAATATAAATTACAGCGGGGTGCGGCGTATAGTTAGAAAGGTTCCGTCGCCCAAAACCCCGGGACTATACGCGTAATCCGGACTATACGCGTACTTTCTAACTATACGCCGTACTTCTGGGAAATGTGCCTGCTCTGATTGGTCAATTTGTCAATACTAGAGTTAAAATTGGGTACCGTATAACTGTCCAAGCAGGTAGCCGTGATTGGCTGAAATTTGAATTCTGCGAAAATAATGGTTGGCGTAAGGTGAGAAGCAACAAAATTTTATTTGCGGGGGTTCAAAATTTATTGTAATGAGTTAAAATTAACAGAATTTCACAATTTATTGGCAGATTTATCCAGAGTACCAATTTTTATATGCAGTAGTAATCGCACTGGAAATTTGTCGATCGAGTTGAAAATTTTTGTACGCGTGAGTTTTTAATAGCGAATCCCACAAATATTGAAATGAAGTCGTTTGAGTGGAAACAAAAAACTGGGTTTTATTAACAAAATCGATATTTTTGATGAATAGCTTTTATTTCAGTAGCGAAAGTTCCACTTTAGTGAAATGTTAATTATTAAAGAAATAACTGTAAAGATATCTATAAAAAATTAAACTAGTTATAAAAAAAAAAATTTTATTTATGAAAAGACAAAACTTAACAAGGTACCAACAATGGTTCGTCCTTTGAACTTAAAAATTTTGTCGGAAAAAGACACACTGGACGAGCCCGCTGCTGTGTTCGCCGAAATATTTTTCCCATCTCAAGCCGATTAATTCAAGCAGGATTAATTAATTAAAGAATGGATCGGTTCATAAAAATAGCAGCTGAACTTTGCTCATTGCCCTCTAGCACTATATTACTCAAACCCCTATAGTTTTTGAAATCAGACTAGAGAAATATTTTTGAGATGCCGGAAATTTTTATTCAAATTTCCTCCGGAAATATTGGACAGAGAAATCCTCCTGAAATTCCTAAGATGATATTTTCAAACCTATTTAAACACAAGAACAGGAAATTGAACTTGTTGAAAATGCTTGCCGGTAAAAAGCTGAAAAAGTTCGAGGATATAATCTTCAGGATTAAATGATTTACAAAATTATTTCCCGAGCTGAATTCAATGCTGCAAATTTTTGAACTATTTTTTCTTTAATTCCATGCATATCAAAATTTTGGTTTGAGAACCAATTTTTTGCATTTTAGTAAATCAAAATTTAGGGCGCCCGTGATGCCATTTTCTAAATTCTTGCAGCGAATAATTTCAGTAGCTATTTTTTCATAATTTAAATTCTCTATTTGCTGCAATATCGAAATTTTGGTTTGGGACCGATTTTTTTTGCTTTTAGTAAGATACAAATTTTAGGAGGGCACGTTAATCCGCCTAAAAATAATCCGCCTAATTATCCGCCTAAAAAAATTATTCGCACTAAAAAAATAATCGCCTTAATTTAAATTATCCGCACAACTTTCTCCCCTCACCCCAGAGCTATTTATAAAAAGACCTGTAGGACCTATTTTTTTTCTAAATTTTACAATTAAACATTTTACAATTCTGTGTGAATGAGAACATTTTTAACCCAGTTTTTTTCGATGCCGTACCGGTGAAGCCCATCCTTCATCAGAATTTGAAAAATTTAGTTGGCAGTGAAAAACAGAGAAGGGTTTAAGTCTCCCGGCGTAATAGGGTCGGCGTATAGTTAGAAAGTTTGTCGCCAAAAAACCCTAACTATACGCGTAAATTCAAACTAATACGAGTTTAAAATTGCGTTAAAATATGGTCAGAGTAAGAATTTTGGTGATTTTAAGTTCATTTTTCGTTAACAAACTTTCTAGGATTAATAAATTTATTTTATTTGAAAAAATGAAATAAAAGTTAATATTTAAAATAAAACATGAATTCGAAAAAGATTTATCCGAAAATCGTTAAAAGTCCAGAAACAATGAAAATTATAATAAAAAAATTTGCTGACAGTAAATCACTCCAGAAAACCCAGAGAAACTATATTTGTATCTAAATAACTATTGGCCGCTATTTTCAAAGCAAGCCGAAATTGTCTGCGAGACTTGAAAACATGTTTTTAAACTCCTTGAAATAGGAAACTTCAATTTGGTCAATCTGAACAATGTTTTTAAAAAAGTGTATTTTTCATTGGTCGCGGCCGACTGGGAGAATCCCCTAGTCTGAAATCTGATTTAAAACGCTATCTTTTTGCCCAGGATACGTTTGAAAAAAAAGTCCTATCTTTTGCTTATACGCCCGCGGCGCCCCGCACGCCAGGAAACGAATACATTTAAATTTTCAAATGCGTAAGTTTTTGCGGTGAGGCTTTACGTATGTTTTGGCGTGGAATCTAACTAATACGCGTATAAACTATAATACAAGAGAAATACAGTTTTTTTTGAAAAAGCCACGATAGGAGAAAATGATCTTGAAGAGTTGTTTTCTAAGTAGAAATTTTTTTGAAAAAATCCATTTCGTTGCCTGTTTGTTGAGAAATCGGCGTAGTAAAAAGCCGAATCAGCCGACACCCCCCCCCACTCCCTTAGCATACAGTTGAGCCTAAAAAATCTTGTCTTCCGATTTCAAACATATGCCAAAATATAATTTCCACGTTGAGTTTTGCATGTTTGGAAAGTCTGGAAGACAAGTCAATCAAGACAATTTTAGTCAAAATTTCATTTCGGGTCAAATTTGGTGATAGAGCAACCAGAAAGTTTTTTCGACTGAAAAAGTCTTAAATTTTCTGTAGAGAAACCTTCACTTTTTGGATAATTTGATATTTTTGCAAATGTGCAAGCCCGTACTGGAGTTGAAAGTAATTTTGGAAAAGTTAAAATTTTGAAAATGATCGAAAAATTTCAGCAATTTTAAATTAAAAACAGTTTCACGAAAATTAACGTTGTATTATTGTAAAATTTTATCAGAAACATCAGTTTTTTATACGCCACGTTTAAGGGGGTTTGTGGGTGTAAAGAATGCATGAGTGTAACCAAAAATAATTATATAGTATAGTGTTTTTTTGCTAATTTTTTTAGCAACCAAGGCAAGCCAAAACGATCTCGAATCGTATTTTTTTCAAGATTTCAAACTGCAAAAAACATTTGTCGCTTATCTTGATTAGTTCCGTCAGTCGTCATTTCATTTCAATTTTTTTTAATTCGACCAAAGTAAAAATTTAAGGGCGTTTAAAGGCTAGACGACAATGTCTTACGAGACAAATTTTAAAAAAACAAGAAATTTAAAAACAAATTGAAACAGAATTAATAAATTAAGGAATAATTAGCGTTTCTGTTTCCTTAAAGAATATTAGCTCGTTAGGTATTGATGGAAATTTTGATGACCACGGTTCTTTTTTTAAGCTGGTTTTCTTTTCGACTGGTCAATTATTCACCAAGTTTTTAATTGGCCGATGAGGTCGGAAAGTTTATGATTTCATTTAAAGTTTTGGAAAAATGGAAAATTCTAGCCATTTTGGGAGTGGATTTGTAGCAAATTTCAAACTTTTCAAAGGTCATTTCCCGCAAAACTAGCAAGGTGATTATTCCAAAAAAACATTTGTTACTTTACAAACCAACCTTCACGGTTATTTTAACACGATCACAAAATCTTATTAAAATGCACTCACGTATTCAACAAACATTTAATAAGCGTCCCTCATGAAAGACCTTAATAAACTATTTTTCTTCGTCCAATTTACATTTTTCTGTGTCTGGCTAGGAAAAAACAATACAAAACATCTTCTCACGAGTTAAGTAAAATTCCGAGAAAAGGGCGCTAATGCATGTCACATATTAATGTTGTAAGGCTTCTCTCGAAGCGTGACACAAAAATAATGAAAAATGGTGAAGAATTGAAATGAGAAAATACGTTTCTTTAGTAATTTTTTTTTAGGAAGCTTTTTATAAGCGTAGGTTTCGGCGCAGTGGGATTGGTATCAAGATTCCTGTTAAAAATACAAAATGATCGCGAAGAGTTGTTAAACAAAAGTTTTTGGGATATCAGCTCCCCAGTTTTATCCAAAAATACCTTCGTAAAGGTCCAAATCAGCCGACAAGCCACTCCTTGAGAAGTTGGTTGAAGCAAGCTTTTTAGGGCCTCAAAGTATAAAATACGATTTTTTATCAATTTTTAACCGTTCAATTTACATTTGAACCTACAAAAATGTTTGAAAATTTATGTTAAATTTTTTTCCCGCAAATTCAGCTATAAATTCTATGGCGAAAACTGGAACTTTTTTCATTTCTTTTAGATTTTTTTTCAAATAAAATTTGGCAAAAATTCAAACTAAGTAATTTCTGAGTTTTTTGTGAATTTTTTTAGTATTTTTAGGTAATTATTATTTATTTAAACATAAATTTTCATTAAAAAATTCTGAAAACAACCCAAGTTTAATTTAAAATTTCAAAAACTTTTCGATGGTCGAACCATGCTGCATAAGCTTGCTTCCGAGAAAAAATCAAACGATTTAACGCCGGCATATTTGCCTCTGTTGCCGTATAAACGTTTGAAGGTGTCTTATATTTCCAATATAAAATATTGTTAATTAGGTTTACAATCCGTCGTTATGCACAGTTGTTATTGCAGTCATTATAAAAAATACGTTTGAAACCTTTTATCCGAACGTAATGGTCTAGTCATGAATTTGTTCCATTGCCACCAGCAGTTTTGCTTCCAAGAACATGTCACTTGTGACTGATAAATTACGCCAAGCACCTTTACATCCACTCTAAGAAACATTTTGATTTGACAAATTATAAGGAGAAAATGCCCAATATCGCCGAAATTTATAGAAAAATATTTAAGGATTTATTATATTCCCTTTTATCCCTTTTTGGTTAGAATGCGTAGCCACAACGTTAAATCACACGTTTAAAGGAGTAGTGGGCTACGCATTAACCAAAAGGGTGATATAGGGATATAGGGTTGTCTCTAACATCTACACATTTGGTCAACTTCCGAAAGTATTAAGTCTTAAAGACGCTGTCTAAGAAGACAAAGTTGAACTTGAAAAGACACTGTCACGGATTCCTTTATAAATTACCTATTAAAACATTTTAGATAAATAGAATACAACATTTTTTTCTCACTAAAGCAGACTCGATTACAGGCCAATTGAAATTTTTTTTCTTTATCTACAATAACCTATTATGGATTGAAAAAAAACTTTAAAAATTGAACGAAAAATATAACATGAAAAAAAAAATTCAATCCCTGAAATATAACGGACGCTTTTGAGTCGTCTCTATTATCTTAAAAAAACAATTCGTTTCCTCCAAAATAACTTCGTCTGAGCTGGCTAAAGAAAGATCGTTCAATTATTTACTTGAGTCGTCCATGTCAGCTTTCGATCTTATTTTTTTTTAAATTTTGATAATTTTCTTTGAAAATTTCGAAATCTAGAAATTGCGATTTTCAAAAAAATTTTGTTAATATTGTTTCTGCTCACAAATATGTTAATATTAATTTCTGCAATTTGCAACTAATTAGGAGATCAAAAAAATTAAAAAAAATTAGGCGGATAATAAAAATAAAATNTCAGAGTAAGAATTTTTGGTGATTTTAAAATTAATTTTTCGTTACAAATCTTCTAAGATGTACACATGATATGTATTGACTTGAAAACATGTTTTTAAACTTGTTGAAATACCGACACTTCATTGGTCAATCTGAACATGTTTTTAAAAAAAATGTATTTTTCATTGTCGCCCCGACAGGAGAATCTTGGTCTGAAAATCTGGTGAAAAACGCCTATCTTTTGTCTAGGAACGTTTGAAAAAAAGCCCTATCTTTTTCCTATAACTATACGCCGCACGCCAGGAACGAATAATTTTTTTTTTCAAAATCTTAGGTTTTTGCGGAAGCTAACGTAGGTTTTATCTCGGGTTCCAACTATACGCGTATAACTATACGCCGCACCCCGCTGTATTTAAAATTATAAAATTTTCTTCGTCTAGCCTGATAACGTTTGAAAACATTCTTAAAAATTTTTCGGCACCAAAAACTTCGTTGTACTAAATTTTTAGATCGATACGATATTGTTATCGGGTAGCTCATTTTTTGCTCGGTTGCTTGAGAAAACACAAACAAATATTATCCAAGCGTTTACTCTTCACTGTTCAAATAAATCTGCATTTGTGTAATAATATTATCGATTGTTGATTTGATAAGATCGTTGAATTGATAAGATTGTTGATAAGATTGTTCAATTTTTTACTTGAGTTGTCCATGTCAGACTAGAAATTGCGATTTTCAAAAAAAAAATTTTTAAATTATTTTTGCTGATAAAATTTGCAACTAATTAGGCGATCACAAAAATTAAAAAAAAATTAGGCGGATAATAAAAATAAAATAAAAAATTAGGCGGATTATTTTATACACCAAAAAAATTAGGCTGATTATGATTTAGGCGGATAATTTTTAGGCGGATTATTTTTAGGCGGATTATTTTTAGGCGGATTAACGTGCCCTCATATATACGCATGTTAAGACCAAAATTAAACATCCAAACAAACACCCGTTAGTTTTCCTAAAATTCTAGATCTGCGCTGAACTTGACTTTGTGTACTTTTTCTGTTTAAATTTTCTAATGTTAAATGATTGATAATGAATACACGAAAACGTTCGCATAATTGAAAATGAATAATACGATTATGTTATAATGTTTGCGTGGATAAATGCATAGCTAATAGCTATGCCAGAAGCAAAATTGACAATACCTTTTTGTATTACTGATAGTTATTTACTATTCTTGAGATTTTTGATCACAATACTTAACGTGACCTCCAGCAGGATTCCTTGGGCCGCGTAATTACGATTCACGTGAATACCAACCCCACGAGAGGTCAGCCTAACTCAAAATATGACCATACAAAAAAAACTTGTAGAAAACTACGGATACCTATTGATGAACTTTAACAAAATATAAAAAAAAACATAATTTTCCTCAGATTTAATAATAATTTAAATTTTCAAAATAAATTTAAATAATTAAATAATTTTCGAGATAAATTTAAATTATTTGAATTTAATTTTAGATGAAAAATTGCTTGATAATGTATTGATAATAAGTACAAAAACGTTCGCACCAAAAAAATGAGAAATCCATTTAAATGTGTCCATTTTTATAATCTCAGCAAAAATTCAAAGCAGCATTAGTAGAAAATTATTTTTATTTCTACACATACATTCAATGATAGTTATCACTTTAAATAAAGCACAGAATTCATAAAAACAACATTTTTTTTTGATTTTTTATTAAATTTTCAGATTTTTGTTGTAAAATAGTTTAATAATATTTTATGTACAAAGTTGTATAATGAATAAAAAGTTTTGTTAAGTTTGCTCGAAAGTATCAGTTCTTACTTTCGTCCGAGAGCAAATCACAACGGTTAAAAAACGGCACAATTATATCGAGTGCTTCGTTTTGTTCTTGTTTTTTTTCTTAACAGGTTTTTAAGAAATAAAAAGTCCTTATAGTATTTATGAGAACATAATAGTAAAAATTGTGTATATCACTTTGATTAAGAATGTGGTGGCAAAGCGATCATGTGATGAGGGCGTAAAAAAGAATCATTTTTCAAAAAAGTCTTTAAAGCGTCCGAGTAACTTTTTATAACTGAGAAGGTTTTGTCGATTTTCTTTATCAGAAAATTCGAGAGTAGGCGAAAATATTGTCTACAGCGTAGGAAGTGTCTGACAGACTCTTTTGGTGGTTCTTTTTAAACTAGTTCGACAATTTAAAATAATAATTTTAAATTTGAAATTGGTAAGAAAATTGGAATTATCTACATAAGAGAAATTGTGGAAAAGGTACAAGAGTAAAATATATGTTTTTTATAAAGTTCGTAAATTTTTTTCAACAAAAAAAATTCTATTCTTAAAACTAGACATCGACAGGCCCCCCGATTGTCCAGCAAAAATATTTACGGCACTTTAAAAAATGAGCACTTCATGCCAAAAATAATGTTATTTGATTCATTATCGTCGAAAAACACATGGACCCTATCTGATCAAAAAATTCACCTCCACAAAATTACTCTCAAAATGTTTAATTAATTATTAGCTACTGGCCATGCGCCAACTGGAAATTCTTGGACCCATCGTTTATATAAAGCTGTTGCTCGATTTGCGGGTTTATTAGCTTTTCGCATACCGTGACAATTTGCAATATATCGCTGGGACCATTTTTTTAATCCAGTCGTCACTTGTTTCCATGCTATTTGTGGGTCATTGTTGAGACTTTTTTTCTTTCCGTTTTTTCCTCTGACACGTTGACCACCATCTGATCCTTTGAAGCTACAGTCTTCGTCATCAAAAAATGAGCATGATTCGTCATCTTCTTCGCAAAGATCGTCGCCCATGTCGGTGTAAAAATCCCACTGGTCGTCGGAGAGTTTCTCGTAATTTTTGGTATAGCAAGCCTCGTAAAGCCACATGTATTCCGAGTCATTTGCGACATGACTGAAATTTTTCCAGTCTTCGTCGCCTGCTCGTCGTTTTCGATCTGAAACTGGATTTCTTGCTTTTCCACTTACACGTAATTCGTTCCCAGCTGGATCAGGTCCGCCGTTGCCGACGGTACTACTGTAATATCCGCAATGTTCCGAATTGAAGCGATCCATCATTTTGTTCGCAAAATTTACAATATTCCCTAAAACTCTATCTTTTCTTTTGTCACTCCAGTCAAGTCCTGGGTGACGGATAGTTTGAACTGCCAGTCTGTTCGCCAGTCTTAAAAAAATTAGTTGCAACCTGAAAAAACCAAAAATATCTCTAGTAAAACAAACCTAGCGAGGCGATTTCGAGGGTGTCGTGGGGGTACTTTTCGGTCCTTCTTAATTGCTTCGACCGACAAACCCATTAATAATACTGTAGTTAACTTCATCTTTATATCTACTGTTTTATTTTTTTTCTCGTAAGTATATCCCACACTTTTTGTAGGCTTCTTTTTTAGTATCTAATTGAAAGACTCTTATCGAGTAGTCACTTAAAGTTGATCTAATGGTATCTATCACGGACCTTTCCGCTTTTAAACGGCTCGGCGACACCTACCGACAAAGTCTTGAGGCGCTTTCGTAACGTCGAACCCTTAACTCCCAGCCAATTTATAAGGAGGTGGTGTGCCATCTTTCTTGTAGCCATGCAATATAAAAACTGAATAAAACTTGGACTTAAAAGTTTGAATAATTCGTTTTTTACGATTTTTTAAGAATAATTTTAATTCCAAAAACAAATCACATTTGTCAATATTTCCAATAATAAATGCATCTTCAGGACCCTAAAAAGAACAAGATAAACACAAATATAAACGTTTTTTTCACTAATTCCCCTGCATACTTTAATAGTGAAAAAAAATGGAAACCTCAGAAATAATGGACTTTTGTTTTTGTTGAGAACACAGCTGAAAACTTTTCGAAACACGTGACTATGAAAAATACAATTAATATTTAAAATATAATGAAAAATAACACAAAATAGATAAAAAATAACAAAACAAAACTGGTTTAAAAATAAAAAAAATTAACAAAATCATTTAAATTTCTTAAATCTTAAGAACAACATGTATTTCTCAACATTAATAGAATATTTATTGCAAGTTCAAGGTAATTGTTCTAAAAAAAATTTTCATCGAATTGGTCATAACCGAAAAAGAAAAGTATCAAGATTAATTTCAAGTTATAAGTGAGAAATGGTGAAATCGAACTTTTTGTTAATTAGGTTTTCACAGTTCATCTTCATTTTACGAATTTGTCAAAACAAAGCTGAAATGACGGCCATTTGGAAATTAATTGGTTTCAGTTTTAAAAGAAGAAAGTTTTCATTTTAAATATAAAATTTGCATTTTTTAACGTTTCGGTTTTTTACTAGTAATTTTCAATGTCTTTCTGGCTTAAATTTTGTTCTTACCTGCACAATGATAATGCAATGATCAAAACGTTAAACACGCTAATAAAACCTTCAAAAATNATTTTTGATTGCCCGTCATCCTTAAGCTTTCCGAATTGTCATACATGTAAAATATAAGTCGTAGACTAATGAGAAATTATTTAATGAAACTGATGTGGTGGATTTGTCCGTCGAGCATCCATATCAGATAAAACCATTATAAAATTCACGTTTACTTATAATAAAATGTCATGGAAGCATATATATAAAATATATATATAAAATAATTAATTGATCATGAAAACTTGGCGAAAGCGAAAATCGAGATTTTTTACAAAAAAATGTTAAATAACAATTCAAATTTTTCTTTGGCTTCGACTATCTCCTTTTAATCGCTTCAGTTTACGATGTGTAGCGCACAGGTGGCGATCTAGAGAAGAATTTTTGGTTTACTACAACTAGCAGGGGTCGGCACCGAGCTCGCAAGGAGAATCGGCCCGGCGTATACGAGTTGGCAAAATAGAACGTTAAGCAAATAACTTTTAACCTTTTGCAATATAGTAACCTTTTTACCAGTTGTTATCCTGATTCTTTGCGTAGGCCTGAAAAATTCAATCAAGACTTTAAAATTTCGTAGGTATGATAAATTTTTTGGATAAGACAAAAAATATCCAGATTTAAACAATAGTTTTTCTCAAGAATTCGGATCGTTTGGAATTTTCAGACCATTGCGCACTTTCGGACAATTGTTACCACATTTAAAATTTTCTGAAAGAATTAAAATTTCAAACTCATTTTTAATGAATAAATGATAAAATTTATACAAAACATTATTAACAAATGATTCAAATGCTTTAATTTTCACACAAAAATATTTTTTGACAGTATGGTAGTTTTTTCTGAGAAACAATGAGTTAGTTGGTAGTGAGAACATGATGCTGTACAGTTAATGCGCGTCGAAAAAATTTACGGTTGATATCCCCCTTTCACACTATGCTGAAGATTTGTGCCTTTTGTAGTAAACGTAGTGTGTAATTTACTAGGAGGGCCCAAATCTTCAGCAAAGTTTGAAAAGGAGGTTATGAAATAAGATTAATTCGTAGGTGTTATCCACATGATAAGGTTTCCAAAATGAGGCATATTTTCACAAAGAGATAAATAAGATTATCAAAGCAATTCAAATCTTAGTATCCAAAGTGTACCCTTATGCAATCGTACCAAGGTGTGTACTTTGTCAACTAACGTGTTATTGACTTGAAATTAAATCGTTATTTTTGAGGACAATATATATTATTTTCACTGTTCAAAAAAAATCTTTTTAATAAAGTTTGACATTTGTCGAAAAAATATAAAAAATACTTGCCAAAGCTCGCTCGGGTCTAAATCGACAGAATCCCAGCTATATTTTATAATATGATGCGGTTCTGCAACTTTGTTTCATGCCCTGAAAAATTTTGTTATTAAGAATCGATATAGTATAATAAGTTAAAAAGAAAAAATGTTTGCATTCTTAAATCATATTGGTATTCGGAGTTATTTGATTAGGAGAGAAACAAACAACATAAGAGAAACAAACCTGATACCGTTAAATTCTCTAATTTGGTACCGGTTTGCTAACAAAAATCACAAAAAATTCGATCCTCAACAAATTTTTTCAAAACTTTGCAAAATTTATATCCCTTTATTACACTTTGCTTAGAATGCGTAGCCACTACTCCTTTTAAAAGTGTGATTTTAACGTTGTGGCTACGCATTCTAAGCAAAGTGTATTAAAGGGATATATTTTGTCCATGTTACTAACTATACCGCCAGATCTAGACATGGGATCTGGATAATTTTAGCTAGTATTAATTTGAATGTTTTTAATTTTTTGTAGAACAACTTTTGGGATTCTTTCAAAATCACGTTTTTGACAAATTTGACGGTGAGTTAAACTCTGACTTAACTTTGGGCGCGTCTAAAAGACTATCTAAAAAAGACATTCATAAAAAGGCTCGCGGGTATTCGGCATGTACACTTTCCAAAAATTGATTTTATTAACTTAACTCGGTGGACTACATGCATCTTTAAGAGCGACCAAGTGATAAAACACCGATTTATTTCGTTCAATCACATGAATAATGTAATAACGAATAGCAAAGTCATTGAGCTACGAAATTAAAATTAATTTTCAAAAAAATGAAAATTATGTTATGTATAAGCTTAAGGGGCGGTGCATTTCGACAGATCCGGATATGGGCGCTTGATGAAAAACTTTTTACTGGGTATATACTATATATATTCTATTCAATATTGAAAATTCTGCCTAGTTGTTAAATTGTATTGATACGTCACAAAAACAGAAAGTCGACCAAATAAAATCTATTTAATCAAACTCATAAAAAAAATATTTTTTTCGATGTGCTAAAATTTCGGATTCTTTCGTTTTTCTTCAAAAATTTAAATTTTCGAATTTGACGAAGAAATCGTATATAAAGAAATTAGTTCAATTTTAACTGGTGGTCTAGACCGTTTTTCACGGCTTCTAATTTATAATAAATAAAAGTGCGAGTGTTCTGTCAAAAGCCGATTTATTTAGTAAAAATAATAGATCTGAAAAAATCTGACTAAACGAAGTAAGCTCAAAAGTGGCTCATTTTGTTTGGAAAAATNAATTTTCAAAAAAATGAAAATTATGTTATGTATAAGCTTAAGAGGCGGTGCATTTCGACAGATCCGGATATGGGCGCTTGATGAAAAACTTTTTACTGGGTATATACTATATATATATATTCTATTCAATATTGAAAATTCTGCCTAGTTGTAAAATTGTATTGATACGGCACAAAAACAGAAAGTGACCAATGAAATGACTTGATTCTCGAAAAGTGACCAATGAAATTGCTGGATCTCCGTATTTGTATAAATACAATTTTACGACTAGGCATGATTTTCGATATACCAACAGAGTTATGTTTGACAATCTAGAAATGGCCATTTAATTTTTCCAGTAGTTGACCACATATTTTTTATATGCTCTTTGAAAAATCATATGAAATTTTTTCGGGATTTTGGTCGAAAATATTCGGAAATATTTTGAAAATTTTCCTCATTTCTTGTTTTAAAATTTTCAAAATTATTTTTCTGACTTCACTGGGTAAAATATTAAGAATGTCATCTTTTATTTTATTTTTAATGTCCTTATTTTGTTTTTTCGCTCTTGTTTATACTCTGAATCATAATTTTTGCAGCGAAACTACGGTTTAGCATAAATTCATTGAAGCCCTTTTTCTTCCAGAATTGAAAAAAAGTTTAATTAACTGAAATTTGCAAAATTGGTAAGCCGACCCATCGACCAAATAAAATCTATTTTATTAAACTCATAAAAAAAATATTTTTTTCGATGTGCTAAAATTTCGGATTTTTTCGTTTTTCTTCAAAAATTTAAATTTTCGAATTTGACGAAGAAATCGTATATAAAGAAATTAGTTCAATTTTAACTGGTGGTCTAGACCGTTTTTCACGGCTTCTAATTTATAATAAATAAAAGTGCGAGTGTTCTGTCAAAAGCCGATTTATTTAGTAAAAATAATAGATCTGAAAAAATCTGACTAAACGAAGTAAGCTCAAAAGTGGCTCATTTTGTTTGGAAAAATGTGTTATCCGAAAATTTTGAAGTGGCAAAAAGTTTACAATCAACATAAAAAAATTGAAAA
>SCLH01001385.1:1809-21324 GCA_004367855.1 Oikopleura vanhoeffeni
TTGAAGGCGAAAAAATTTTCGGGAGCCAAAAATGCTCAGAAATAACATCGTCACAGACCCTCAATTCAAATATGTCACAGAATTTGCAATCTTTTTTTAAACAAATTGTTGAAAATTTTATACGATTATCCGTTGAAAAGTTATTTTGTCCTACTTTTTTTTTAGGATTTTCGCCAAAATTTATTAGAAAATTAATTGTGTCAAAACGATACATAATATCAAAATTCTGAGGAAACCAGTTTTTAGGAAAGTATTTGGGAATTCTTTTGATATAAATTTATTTTTTCTGCAGTCTTTATACGAATAATAATTTTCTTCACAAGTGATTTTTATGAAACTCAAAATAATGAAGAGAAATTAATTTTCAAAAAATTATTTTTCGAGAGAATTGAACGGCAATTTAACCCAAATTAAGCCGGCAAATCGATCAAGTGTAGAACATAAAGTGGTACTGATTTTGAGTTTTCAGCTGCGGCGAGTTTATTAATTATAAAACTCATCCCAAACCAACATACGTTAACATATTTCAGTTTGTGAAGCATTAGGAAGTAGATTGTTAAATTCTGGTTTGGTCTAGTACATTATGTATTTCAAGTAGTACCAATGACATTGGTCCAATGTACTAGACCAAAGCAGAATTTAACAATATACTTCCTGAGGGGATATATAAAAAACTAAAATGATTTTGATGATGAAAACTCAAACAACTTTACCAACCCTCAAAAGGCAAAATTTGCAAATTTCAAAGACAAGTTTAAAATCATTAAGGGTATCCCTGCTCCTACATTTTCTGCAGTTATTATGTCATAAAAAAGCACCAAATCAATGAGACCTTGAAGATGTATAACTATGAAAACGCTCATACTGCAAACTATAATTCCGATTTTGAAAGGAAGGAAAAGTATTTATTTCAAAATGAAGTTATAAAAATAACGTTGTTATAATTAAACCGCAAAGACTTCAAAATATTTTATCGACGTAAGCCAACTTTCAAATCAGGGTCGCCGTAGCTTTCATTTGAACCTATTTTCGAAAATTGAAGCATATTAATTCCGAATTTTTTCAAAAATTAAAAAAATCACTCACGTAAAAAACAAAAAAGAGTTCCGATGGTGGAATTGTTTGAGCTGCCCGCATTTTAATTTTTTTGAAAGAAATTGTCAAAAAAATTAAGATAAAATAATGTTTGAACGAGAAGTCCTAAAAAATTGTAACTGCTATTTTTGAATTCCTCGTGCAAACTCTATGTTGGGTTGATTCATAAATTTAAGGACTTTTCTTTCATCCAATTTTCAGCGGATTTAAATTTTTCCGCACCACTTTAGGTGGGCGAAGTTTCCAAGGGTTAATAGATTTGTATATATTTGTTGACCAAAATTAAGAATTATTACTGAGAGAAATCAATTCAGTTTTCCGAAAAATGGTCAAAAAGTTTTTAAAGACCTCTTTTTAAAAATTGTATAATATCAAAATGGTATAATAACAATAAAATAAATAAGTTCATCTGATTTTATCTATTTAGAAAAATTCTTGGTTTTCCTTTTTTTATTTTCTGCTAATATACAATTTTTGATACCTATGTTCAGTTTAGTTTTTTTTCTTATAAATAGTAAACATTTCACTAAAGTTTCTCGTGCGCTTGAAACTAAAGCTGTTTATCAAAATATCGATATTTGTTTAACAAAACCCCGTTTTTGTGTTCACTTAAAACGCTTTTATTCCAATTTTTCGTGTCCGCTACTTTGGAAACTCACGCGGAACATACAGTTCTATGTTGTATGAACGTTTTCAGCAAATTCTAACGACCGGTTTTAATCTAAATTCATTATTTTAAAGTAATCAGGAACGCAATTTGAAATTATTATTATCACTCGGATAAACGAATCAGTTTTACTTCTAAAAAACGAATAAAAATCTATAAAAAATTTCCAGGTTACCGAGAAATTCATACAGCTGTGTTCGACATTGGTGATTTCATCAATTGAAACTTTAGGATCCGGAGTACATATCAAGGTGCTTCGCAATAGTCACCAGATGTCGTGATGCACACTGACACTTTTTGTGGTGATAATTCTAAATATAAAGGAACAAAAACAAAATTTAGGTATGAAATAGAAAATTTAGAATGAAGGAGGCAGGATTCAAAAGTTTTAATAATTTCTGATTTTGATTTTGTACATTTCAATTTGAAAAAAAATTGAGAACAAGGACGATTATACGTGAGTTTGAAATGGCGTCGAGAGCCAAATTTAAACCCAATTATAAAGTAGCATGTTTTTCAAATCATCTCGAGGCCTCGACGCCACTTGAAATTTTTATGAATCCTGCTTAAGAAAACACTACAATTTTCAGAATTTGTGATATGGTCAATCAGACATCATGTTCATAATCAATGTCTCTGCCCAGAATTGTTGAAAATTCTCCATTTAGAGACGAATGCCAGATTTATACAAATATTTTCTCTGAGGCCAAAAGTTTACCAAAATGTACTGAAAAAGAAACTTTGGAATATTTAAATTATTTTGCATGGATCGGTTTAGGTACCATTGGTGCGAGTGCCTTTATCATATATTTCAACTACATTATTTTGCCATCACAGGGTCCGAATCGGAAAAGTTTTTTGAAAAAACTTCAAGAATGAGAACTTCGGAAGAAATTTTCAGCCCACAAATTATTTCAAATATTTATACAATTTTGACCATCATAAATTTTCAAAATACTTTTTAATAATATCAATCTTGAATCGAACTTTATAAAACATATAATAAATTGTTGAGTATATATTACGGGATCGTCCCAGAAATTTTCACAAAACCATTTTTTAAAGCTTTGTTCAGACCAGTGATATTTTTATTCCGATCGCCGTGATGCTGCGGATATTGTTTTTGATTTTTTATACATAAAAGTAACAAACAAAGTTGACTACGAGACATTTTTACACACCAGCAAAATTGCGTTAAATTCATGGTTGCTTTGGAATTTATTGGAATCGTTAATTTTATATTTATTCATTTATTTCATTTGGTACAACGAAGATGACACCGATGCGAGTTCTAGGATCAAGCTGGAATGAAAAATTTCTTGAGAATTGTTCATATCACTTTCAGCTTTGTTTTTGAAGTCAAGTTCTCGAATTAATCAATTATTTCAATTTTTTGGTGCAATTTTGTGGTTCAATATTAAGATATTGTTATATCGGATTTTCCATCGTTAATATTGTTTTCAGATTCAGCGAAAATTCATTCAGATTCAAACGACGCTTTTTCGTGGTACCATTTTTTTGCGCGTTAGAATGAAAATCAGAATCGTATCAAAATGTATTTTAGATTTATAATTTATTTTGAATACATTAAACCTGAATGATTAAAGGGGGGGTCAATGCAAATCTGGACAAAAATGTGTAAGGAGCTAATTTCTTCTAAAACGTTCAAACTTAATATTTTCTGTATTTGAAAGCGATAAGTGGTATTTTACAGTCCTTACTACCCTCTAAATTACTATTCTAGAAAGTAGTCTTTTTTGTTGGCAGTGTTTCTTTTGAGGTTGAAGCTAGTTTTATAGCAAAAGATATTTTCTGAAACTGTATTGAATTCTGGTCAGATAGGATCGTAATTTAATTTTGAATAAAAGGTAAAAAAAAATATTTTTCCGACGAAACCAAATTCTTATTTAACTTGGACCTGAGTCGACGCCAATTGAACCGAATATTGTTATACTGGTATCTATCCTTTCGCGTATCTATATCAGCAGTGAAACAGACTTCAAAAACTATGTTTTTGGCCAATTTGGCGTTGAACACCCCTTTAAAGGGATGGTATCTAATTTTTTTTTCGACAAATGTAAAACTCTTAATAAAAAGATTTTTCGAACAGAAAAAACATATAAGGAGGTTAAAAACCTACCGAAAACACATTGTTGAAATGCCAAGGTGTTGGTAGGGAATTAATTTTTTTTATGGTTACCGATTCTATCAAAAATTTTCCAATCAAGATTAAGAACCTTATTTCCTGGTCAGCTGTTCCATAACTTAATTTATCATCTGGTTTCATTGTATTGTTTTGCTCGACATTAAATCTTGAATAAAAAAATGGAATAATGACAATTTTCAATTAATTTTCAAGTTGAAATTTTAGGACCCTTTGTTCCTAAAATGCACCCAAATCAGTGGTTATTCATGCTCAATATTAAATGAAACAGATAATAAATTCATCATTTAGAGCGCCAGGGTGTCTGATGTCAAAATTGATTTCCCAGATGTTTCAGAAGTTTTTGAAATTAAAAAATTTTAGTTTTTTTTATTCAAATCAGAAGGTGGGGTCAAAACAATTGCCGAAGTTTCGGCTCTGCAGCGCCAAAGAAATGTTTTTTTTGAAAAACAAAAAGGGGTCAAAAAATGGATTATTGCCGTATTTGAGATTGGAAGGTTTTTTTCTGACAAAATTTATCAAATTTTTCGTCATCATATAATATGATATATTTTTGAAACTTGAAAAAAGATGGATTTGAAATTTTCATTCAATACTACTGGTTCGATAAATTTAACAAAGGATCAATTCTATGACGATTATAAACGAATTTTAATGATGATATCAGCCGGAAGATCATGCCACAAATTGATTATACAACTAATGAGAGGAGCAAGAGGATTTTCAATATTGGCCCGATGTTTTTTCATCTCAGCCATTCCATTTTTCTCCACTGCATCTTTTTTCGTTTGGCTGGATTGATTTATCATTCAAAATATGGGCACGATTCCTGTGGATGCATCAGTTACAATCGGATTACAAACTTTGACAAAATCGCCGTTTGAAAATGGTTGCTTTGTCTTTATAGGTAAATTCTCACGATGACAATTATATTTTTCTTATATTTGACTTTAAACGGTGTTTAGAACACCATCTGATGTTCAATGGTGGTATTTTTTTCAGATTATAGATTTTTAAAAAATATAATATGTTTCAAAAAAATACGCAATTGAAAATAATCGATCACTAACAAAAAATATTAAATTACATCGATTTCAGAAAACAAATACACTCGAACTTTCCTACAACAAGGTTGATTTCGTTTCTCTAACGATATAAGCAAATTTAAAAAAAAATTTTAATGATATAGATGATTTTTTCCAAATTTCTACAGTCGTATTAGTTAGAATTCATGACTGATTTCAACAAAACCTAATGGTAGTATCAATTCAAAATTTTATTTTAGATTATATAATGCAGTCAAATTTTGGATTTGTGTTGTAACTCCTGTTATCTGATGCGAACCATTTTTGTTTGTTTCGTACGTATTGGAAACACAATGGCTTTGAATAATGAAGCACAACCCTTATCTAGGAAACCAATATTCGTGGTGTTTCATCTAGCTTGAGACTTGGACTGTTTATTAAGCCAATAAGCCCGATGCAAAACTTGGGCACCGGCATTTTTGTATGTCTTATAAGCACCTCATTTACATGTACGGGCAAGAATTTTTTCAGCCGTATTTTGAATCGATTGATAACTGACTCAATTTGTGCACATTTGTTTTTTATCAGTGTTCTGTTTTTTTTCATGCTGGTCAAGTTTAAATTGTTTTATTGTCAAAACCATAAATAGCGCTTTCCAGTGGTAAATCTTTTAGTATGTCAATTGTTAATAAAGTTTTTTACCAATTATCGAGAAAATCTTCTATTCACACTTTCCAGAATAATTCCGGCCCTGCTACTCAAAACACACAACGTTTACTTATAGGTCCGGGATGTTCCGAAAAATATGAATAGGGATATATTCACTTATCTCACTTTTAAAAAATTCCTAAAATTCTATATTTTGAAGCTGAGTGTCCTCGAAAAAAAAGAAAAAAACAGATGTCTGACCAGAAATTGAACATGAGCAAATGATCGTCTTTGATAAAAAAGGATGTTTCATTTAACTTTTAATAAGTTTGATGTCTGAATTTTTGCCTATTCATTCTGAGATGTAACCTGTATTTTTATAAATATCTCAAAACTCAGATAGTAAATTCTTACTATAATTATATCGAAAATATTTCACATTATTCACAAAAAGTTTATTTATACTATTCACCTGCCACTTTCTTGCCCTAATCAAGAATAAACGTCAAAATTAATTTTATTCGGAAAGTAAAAAAGAGACTTTTAATTAAAATAATGTTTTCAAATATCTTTTTATTTTTCCTTTTTAATCCTATGTACAAACCATATGTATAAAACTGAACGAATAAAATTTCTTAAATTTGTCTTCAAACTTTTGACTAAGTCTGCGACTCGCAGGCTGCGAGAGACCCTTTAAATTAGCCCAAAAATGACTGAATTCGATTTGTCTTATAAATTTTTAGAAAAATAGACTCAAATTGGTTTTATATTACAAAAGCAGTTAAAATGAGAACGTAGAATCAGTAACTGATAATCAGTTACTGATTGTATTAAAAACCTTCGTCAACACCATTTTAACAACGGCTTAATAATATAAAAACGATTTGAGTCTGTTTTCTAGACAAAAGCTTAGTCAAAAGTTTGAGACAATGTCAGAAATTTTATTCGTTAAGTTTTATACACCTCTATTAATTGTTGAACATTGTTGACACCTCTACTAAAACGCACTTTGTTTTCTAGCGTTCGCAACCGCAATTTTCCACTTTGAATAAAATTCCAAAATTTGTCGTTAATTTATGTTTTGAATTTTAAAAATGTGAGAATGAGAGATTCAAGGAAGACTAATTATAAAAACGACGGTTGAAAAAGGTAAATTCTTGGGCAGAATAAACCTGAGAATTCACTTATTTTGGATTTTTTTAATTTATTAATATCGTGAACTCTAGAAATATTGTTCAGGAAATTGTCCAGTATTGGTTAGAAATAACTGGTGGGTTTTAGAACTTGAATTGAACGTTTTTATATCTCGTTAAAGAGGGTGACCAAGTGATTTAATTTGTCTTACTTGAACCTTCGTCTAAATTGAGTCATGACCAGTCACTTTTTCGAAAAAGTTTTGAAAAAAACCCCAATTTTTTTCGAAATTTTATAGGTCTTTTAGTCCCTGGTCTGGCTTCGAAAATGAAATCCTAGTCCTGACCTTTGAAAAAGCAATAAGCATCAGTGTTTTTTATGTTTTCAATGTACTGAATTAGTACTACTGATCCAAAATTCAAAATTAAAAAATAGCTACGATTTCAAAATTCATTTAATTTGCTCGTAATCGCTAACATTCGTGACTTTTTAAATGATTTAAAATGCGAGACTGAAATTGGGTTGATGATCAAAATTATAACTCAATTCATTAACTTATACTGAATTACGCGGGTTTGTTGATACAGGCGCGCCAAATACGGCGCAACGTCGTTCCTATTTTTGAAATGCTCCCGATATGAGGGCCTTGATTCATATTTACTCTTACTTCTTTTTGATTCATATCCCTTTATCAACTTTTTGGTTAGAATGCATGGCCACAACGTTAAAAGGGAGTAGTGGCTACGCTTCTAACCAAAAAGTGATGAAAGGATATAATAGTCTTCCTTTTTTTTACAGCATTCAGCAATAATTATTATTTTTAAATTTCAAGAATTGTTCCAAAATTGTTAAATTTTTTCTTCAAATTGAATGTTTTTAACCCTCCGAGGCATGGAGCTATTTTCAAAACCCCTGAAAATTTAAGACCAGAATTGCAGGTTGCTTCTGAATGATTCACTTTTTAGGAATTTTTTCTTGAAACTGCTGCATTTTCAATCTTTGTCCTGACACTCTGACTAAATTCTACTTCTCTAAAAGTGATTTCAATAAATTTCGTAGAGTTAATTTTTTTTCAGAAAACACCTGTAGACTGAAGACCGAAAATTGCAGGTTATTACTGAAAAAGCCACTTTTTAGAAAATTTAATTCTTAATCTTTTTCAATATGAATGTTGTTCGCCTCCCATTTCCTCAAAAAATGAATTGCGTAGGTTGAAGAACAATTTGTAACATGTCATTTCCTAAATAGTTTATATAGTCAAAATGTGAATGACATACTATTTAAGTTTAAGTCCTTCCTGGATCTCGAGGACCAAGGAAGAATAAACTTGCAAGCACTTTCACTTCCCGTAATAGCGCTCAAAAAATAGCTTTCAAAAGGCTTTATGCCTCGGAGGCTTATGCCTTATGTTTTTTCGAAACAACTTCCGAATAAACACAAAAAATTATTAAGATCTAAAATCATAATATAAAAAATTCTTATACAGTATGTACTTTTTTACTTTGCAAAGTGAAACTTGTCCTTTAGCTATTACATGGCCAATCATAAATGGTAACTAGGTGGATTTATTTTGAACGCCAACCTATTGCCGTTTCAAGGGTTTGAAAATAAAATCCACCTCAGTTCTACTATTTTTATTGGCCGTAATTACCTGAAGGACAATTTTCACTTCACAAGTAAAAAATACAACTAGTTATAACTTATTAGTTTTTATTAGAGTATCCGGTCGAACTTCGTAATATGAAAAAATTTCGCATTTAATTTTCCTTATCGCATCTTCAAGGGTCAGGGTTCAACGCGAGTACAACACATTTTCAAAATCGTGATATATTTTTAACTTTATATATCTTTGATATAATATAAAATTTATAACAGTGATATTTTTTCAAAAATCATAAAGTATTGAATAAACAAAAGAACGATATTAAGATTTTAAGATTACGACCTTTTAATTTCTACCTTTTGTAGCTTTTAGCCGCGAATATTCAACGAGTTCAATTTCCTGTTATTTCTGAAAATTGGTTTAAAAATATCTCTGGTAATTTCAGGAGAATTTCTCTGTCAATATTCAGATAAATTAAAATAAAAATTGTTTGCATTCTTCCAATTTTTTTTCCTAGTCTGATTTCAAACTTATCAGACTAACTGCTAAAAGTGATCTTTTCTTTGGTCAAGCGATACTCAAACTCGGTGCACATATCGATAAGTGAACCGTTCATACGGTATGCTTTAACATAAACCCAAATTAAGTCACTAATAATCAGTTCTTGAAATTTTTTGCAGCAAAAAAATTAAAAAAAATCATACTTTTTAATTTGTTCATGAAATGTTAATACTTACGAGTACTGTTCTAGCAACTGATTGTATTCAAATCTTCTCAATAATGTTCTCGAATTATCGAAAAAAGAGAGCAATGAGCAAAATTCAGCTGCTATTTTTATGAACCGATCATTTCCTTAATTAATAATCCTGCTTGATTATCGGCTTGGGATAGGAAGAATATACGGTCGAACACAGCGGGCCGTCAGTGTGTCTTTTTCCGACACAATTCTTGGTCAAACGGGACGAACCATTTAACCCTTGGAAGCTCCAAAATGTTTTATTCGGCAGAAGCTCCTGCACCACTTAAGTGAGGCAACTTTGAGCCCTCAAAACGGATAAACTACATTTCATAAAAAGACGTCAATTATCTCATTTTTCTTAAGATAGCCCAACTTTGCAAGGTGATCAATCAGATTTAAAATATTTATTTAAATCGGGCGAAACGGAGCAGCAAAGATTAGGCTTTGATCACTTACTTCTCATTGTAAACATGAATATTTTCAACATTATTTCTTTCTCTATTCGCACTCATTAACCCTTGGAATCACAGAGCCCATATATTGGCTCAAGCTTACCTGAAACCTTCTAAAATGGCCAAAATAAATGTCACAGAATTTTTTTTTCGAATAAATTATAAAGAATTTCGCGGTGATCCCAAAACAAATAATCAATTTTTTTTGGGATATTTGGTTTGAACCGCAAAACAGTTTACGCTGTCAAAAACTATTTTTTGAGAATGAAAAAATGTATCATTAGTTTAAATAAAAATTCCGAGCTCTTTAGCACAAGCTGGATTCCAAAGGAAGTATCGTCGATCAGGCCGGCTGATTGCTTAGCGTGGTATAAAGATAATCTAGCATCCGTTTGATTTTTTACAGCACATTTTCGTTTTAATCAGTTTTTAGCAGCTAAAGGGCGTTAAAATGTCGGTTATAAAAGATAGTTTTTTGCGGATTTCCTCATTCGATGTCAAAAAATGCCTTATTTTACAGAAGAGGACTGGAAGATTTGTTATAACTATGAAAACGTCATACTGCAAACTTATAATTCCGATTTTGAGAAGGAAGGAAAAGTATTTATTTCAAAATGAAGTTATAAAAATAACGTTGTTTATATTATAACCGCAAAGACTTCAAAATATTTTATCGACGTAAGCCAACTTTCAAATCGGGTCGCCGTAGCTTTCATTTGAACCTATTTTCGAAAAAATGAAGCATATTAATTCCGAATTTTTTCAAAAATTAAAAAATCACTCACGTAAAAAACAAAAAAGAGTTCCGATGGTGGAAATTGTTTGAGCTGCGCCGCATTTTAAGATTTTTTTGAAAGAAATTGTCAAAAAAATTAAGATAAAATAATGTTTGAACGAGAAGTCCTAAAAAATTGTAACTGCTATTTTTGAATTCCTCGTGCAAACTCTATGTTGGGTTGATTCATAAATTTAAGGACTTTTCTTTCATCCAATTTTCAGCGATTTAAATTTTTCCGCACCACTTTAGTGGTGCGAAGTTTCCAAGGGTTAATAGATTTGTATATATTTGTTGACCAAAATTAAGAATTATTACTGAGAGAAATCAATTCAGTTTTCCGAAAAATGGTCAAAAAGTTTTTAAAGACCTTTCTTTTAAAAATTGTATAATATAAAAATGGTATAATAACAATAAAATAAATAAAGTTCATCTGATTTTATCTATTTAGAAAAATTCCTGGTTTTCCCTTTTTATTTTCTGCTAATATACAATTTTTGATACCTATGTTACAGTTTAGTTTTTTTCTCTTATAATAGTAAACATTTCACTAAAGTTTCTCGCTACTTGAAACTAAAGCTGTTTATCAAAATATCGATTTTGTAAAAAACCCCGTTTTTTGTTTACTTAAAACGCTTTATCCAATTTTGTGGTTCGCTACTTTGAAACTCACGCGGAACATACAGTTCTATGTTGTATGAACTGTTTCAGCAAATTCTAACGACCGGTTTTAATCTAAATTTCATTATTTTAAAGTAATCAGGAACGCAATTTGAAATTATTATTATCACTGATAAACGAATCAGTTTTACTTCTAAAAAACGAATAAAAATCTAAAAAAATTTCCAGGTTACCGAGAAATTCATACAGCTGTGTTCGACATTGGTGATTTCATCAATTGAAACTTTAGGATCCGGAGTACATATCAAGGTGCTTCGCCTAGTCACCAGATGTCGTGATGCACACTGACACTTTTTGTGGTGATAATTCTAAATATAAGGAACAAAAACAAAATTTAGGTATGAAATAGAAAATTAGAATGAAAGGCAGGATTCAAAAGTTTTAATAATTCCTGATTTTGATTTTGTACATTTCAATTTGAAAAAAAATTGAGAACAAGGACGATATATACGTGGTTTGAAATGGCGTCGAGAGCCAAATTTAAACCCAATTATAAAGTAGCATGTTTTTCAAATCATCTCGTCGCCTCGACGCCACTTGAAATTTTTATTGAATCCTGCTATAAGAAAACACTACAATTTCAGAATTTGTGATATGGTCAATCAGACATCATGTTCATAATCATGTCTCTGCCCAGAATTGTTGAAAATTCTCCATTTAGAGACGAATGCGAGATTTTATACAAATATATTCTCTGAGGCCAAAAGTTTACCAAAATGTACTGAAAAAGAAACTTTGGAATATTTAAATTATTTTGCATGGATCGGTTTAGGTACCATTGGGTGCGAGTGCCTTTATCATATATCAACTACATAATTTTGCCATCACAGGGCCCGAAGGAAAAGTTTTTTGAAAAAACTTCAAGAATGAGAACTTCGGAAGAAATTTTCAGCCCACAAATTATTTCAAATATTTATACAATTTTGACCATCATAAATTTTCAAAATACTTTTTAATAATATCAATCTTGAATCAGAACTTTAAAAACATATAATAAAGTTTGAGTATATATTACGGGATCGTCCAAGAAATTTTCACAAAACCATTTTTTAAAGCTTTTGTCAGACCAGTGAATATTTCTATTCCGATCGCCGTGATGCTGCGGATAGTGTTTTGATTTTTTATACATAAAAGTACAAACAAAGTTGACTACGAGACATTTTTACACACCAGCAAATTGCGTTAAATTCATGGTTGCTTTGGAATTTATTGGAATCGTTAAATTTATATTTATTCATTTATTTACTTTGGTACAACGAAGATGACACCGATGCGAGTTCTAAGGATCAAGCTGGAATGAAAAATTTCTTGAGAATTGTTCATATCACTTTCAGACTTTGTTTTGAAGTGTCAAGTTCTCGAATAATCAATTATTTCAATTTTTTGGTGCAATTTTGTGGTTCAATATTAAGATATTGTTATATCGGATTTTCCATCGTTAATATTGTTTTCAGATTCATCGAAAAATTCATTCAGATTCAAACGACGCTTTTACTGGTACCATTTTTTTGCGCGTTAGAATGAAAATCAGAATCGTATCAAAATGTATTTTAGATTTATAATTTATTTTGAATACATTAAACCTGAATGATTAAAGGGGGGGTCAATGGCAAATCTGGACAAAAATGTGTAAGGAGCTAATTTCTTCTAAAACGTTCAAAATAATATTTTCTGTATTTGAAAGGCGATAGTGGTATTTTACAAGTCCTTACACCCTCTAAATTACTATTCTAGAAAGTAGTCTTTTTGTTGGCAGTTTTCTTTTGAGGTTGAAGCTAGTTTTAATAGCAAAGTATTTTCTGAATAGGTATTGAATTCTGCTCAGATAGGATCGTAAATTTAATTTTGAATAAAAGGTAAAAAAAAAATATTTTTCCGACGAAAACCAAATTCTTATTTAACTTGGACCTGAGTCGACGCCAATTGAACCGAATATTGTTATACTGGTAACATCATACTTTCGCGTATCTATATCAACGTGAAACAGACTTCAAAAACTATGTTTTTGGCCAATTTGGCGTTGAACACCCCTTTAAAGGGATGGTATCTGAATTTTTTTTTCGACAAATGTAAAACTTTAATAAAAAGATTTTTCGAACAGAAAAAACATAAAAGGAGGTTAAAAACCTACCGAAAACACATTGTTGAAATGCCAAGGTGTTGGTAGGGAATTAATTTTTTTTATGGTTACCGATTCTATCAAATATTTCCAATCAAAATTAAGAACCTTATTTCCTGGTCAGCTGTTCCATAACTTAATTTATCATCTGGTTTCAATTGTATTGTTTTGCTCGACATTAAATTTGTGATAAAAATGGAATAAACAATTTTCAATTAATTTTCAAGTTGAAATTTTAGGACCCTTTGTTCCTAAAATGCCACCAAATCAGTGGTTATTCATGCTCAATATTAAATGAAACAGATAATAAATTCATCATTTAAGATGCGCCAGGGTGTCTGATGTCAAAATTGATTTCCCAGTGTTTCAGAAGTTTTTGAAATTAAAAATTTTAGATTTTTTTTATTCAAATCAGAAGGGTGTCAAAACAATTGCCGAAGTTTCGGCACTGCAGCGCCAAAGAAAGTTGTTTTATTTTGAAAAACAAAAAGGGTCAAAAAATGGATTATTGCCGTATTTGAGATTGGAAGGTTTTTTTCTGACAAAATTTATCAAATTTTTCGTCATCATATAATATGAATATATTTTTGAAACTTGAAAAAAGATGGATTTGAAATTTTCATTCAATACTACTGGTTCGATAAATTTAACAAAGGATTAATTCTATGACGATTATAACGGAATTTTAATGATGATATCAGCCGGAAGATCATGCCACAAATTGATATACAACTAATGAGAGGAGCAAGAGGATTTCAATATTGGCCCGATGTTTTTTCATCTCAGCCATTCCATTTTTCTCACTGCATCTTTTCGTTTGGCTGGATTGATTTATCATTCAAAATATGGGCACGATTCCTGATGGATGCATCAGTTACAATCGATTACAAACTTTGACAAAATCGCCGTTTGAAAATGGTTGCTTTGTCTTTTATAGGTAAATTCTACGGACAATTATATTTTTCTTAATATTGACTTTAAACGGTGTTTAGAACACCATCTGATGTTCAATGGTGGTATTTTTTTCAGATTATAGATTTTTAAAAAAATATAATATGTTTCAAAAAAATACGCAATTGAAAATAATCGATCACTAACAAAAAATATTAAATTACATCGATTTCAGAAAACAAATACACTCGAACTTTCCATACAACAGGTTGATTTCGTTTCTCTAACGATAAAGCAAATTTAAAAAAAATTTTAATGATATAGATGATTTTTTCCAAATTTTCTACAGTCGTATTAGTTAGAATTCATGACTGATTTTCAACAAAACCTAATGGTAGTATCAATTCAAAATTTTATTTTAGATTATATAATGCAGTCAAATTTTGGATTTGTGTTGTAACTCCTGTTATCTGATGCGAACCATTTTTGTTTGTTTCGTACGTATTGGAAACACAATGGCTTTGAATAATGAAGCACAACCCTTATCTAGGAAACCAATATTCGTGTGGTTTCCTCTAGCTTGAGCCTTGGACTGTTTATTAAGCCAATAAGCCCGATGCAAAACTTGGGCACCGGCATTTTTGTATGTCTTATAAGCACCTCATTTACATGTACGGGCAAGAATTTTTTCAGCCGTATTTTTGAATCGATTGATAACTGACTCAATTTGTGCACATTTGTTTTTTATCAGTGTTCTTGTTTTTTTCATGCTGGTCAAGTTTAAATTGTTTATTTGTCAAAACCATAAATAGCGCTTTCCAGTGGTAAATCTTTTAGTATGTCAATTGTTAATAAAGTTTTTTACCAATTATCGAGAAAATCTTCTATTCACACTTCCCAGAATATTCCGGCCCTGCTACTCAAAACACACAACGTTTACTTATAGGTCCGGGATGTTCCGAAAAAATATGAATAGGGAATATATTACTTATCTCACTTTTAAAAAATTCCTAAAATTCTATATTTTGAAGCTGAGTGTCCTCGAAAAAAAAGAAAAAAACAGATGTCTGACCAGAAATTGAAACATGAGCAAATGATCGTCTTTGATAAAAAGGATGTTCCATTTAACTTTTATAAGTTTGAGGTCTGAATTTTTGCCTATTCATTCTGAGATGTAACCTGTATTTTTATAAATATTCAAAACTCAGATAGTAAATTCTTACTATAATTATATCGAAAATATTTCACATTATTCACAAAAAGTTTATTTATACATATCACCGCACATTTCTTGCCTAATCAAGAATAAACGTCAAAATAAATTTTATTCGGAAAGTAAAAAAGAGACTTTTAATTAAAATAATGTTTTCAAATATCTTTTTATTTTTCCTTTTTAATCCTATGTACAAACCATATGTATAAAACTGAACGAATAAAATTTCTTAAATTTGTCTTCAAACTTTTGACTAAGTCTGCGACTCGCAGGCTGCGAGAGACCCTTTAAATTAGCCCAAAAATGACTGATTCGATTTGTTTATAAATTTTTTAGAAAAATAGACTCAAATTGGTTTTTATATTCACAAAGCAGTTAAAATGAGAACGTAGAATCAGTAACTGATAATCAGTTACTGATTGTATTAAAAACCTTCGTCAACACCATTTTAACAACGGCTTAATAATATAAAAACAATTTGAGTCTGTTTTCTAGACAAAAGCATTAGTCAAAGGTTTGGAGACAATGTCAGAAATTTTATTCGTTAAGTTTTATACACCTCTATTATGTTGAACATTGTTGACACCTCTACTAAAACGCACTTTGTTTTCTAGCGTTCGCAACCGCAATATTTCCACTTTGAATAAAATTCCAAAATTTGTCGTTAATTTATGTTTTGATTTTAAAAATGTGAGAATGAGAGATTCAAGGAAGACTTTAAAAAACGACGGTTGAAAAGGAAAAACTTGTGGGCAGAAAATAACCTGAGAATTCACTTATTTTGGATTTTTTTAATTTATTAATATCGTGAACACTAGAAATATTGTTCAGGAAATTGTCCAGTATGGTTAGAAATAACTGGTGGGTTTAGCATGAATTGAAACGTTTTTATATCCTGTAAAGAGGGTGACCAAGTGATTTAATTTGTCTTACTTGAACCTTCGTCTAAATTGAGTCATGACCAGTCACTTTTTCGAAAAAGTTTTGAAAAAAACCCCAATTTTTTTCGAAATTTATAGGTCTTTTAGTCCCTGGTTGGCTTCGAAAATGATCCTAGTCCTGACCTTTGAAAAAGAAATAAGCATCAGTGTTTTTTATTTTCCAATGTACTGAATTAGTACTCCTGATCCAAAATTCAAAATTAAAAAATAGCTACGAATTCAAAATTCATTTAATTTGCTCGTAATCGCTAACATTCGTGACTTTTTAAATGATTTAAAATGCGAGACGGAAATTGGGTTGATGATCAAAATTATAACTCAATTCATTAACTTATTACTGAATTACGGGGTTTGTTGATACGGCGCGCCAAATACGGCGCAACGTCGTTCCTATTTTGAAATGCTCCCGATATGAGGGCCTTGATTCATATTATACTCTTCTTCTTTTTGATTCATATCCCTTTATCAACTTTTTGGTTAGAATGCATAGCCACAACGTTAAAGAGGAGTAGTGGCTACGCTATCTAACCAAAAAGTGATAAAAGGATATAATAGTCTTCCTTTTTTTTACAGCTCAGCAATAATTATTATTTTAAAATTTCAAGAATTGTTCCAAAATTGTTAAACTTTTTTCTTACATTGAATGTTTTTAACCCTCCGAGGCATGGAGCTATTTTCAAAAAACACCTGAAAATTTAAGACCAGAATTGCAGGTTGCTTCTGAATGATTCACTTTTTAGGAAATTTCTGAAACTGCTGCATTTTCAATCTTTGTCCTGACACTCTGACTAAATTCTACTTTCCTAAAGTGATTTCAATAAATTTCGTAGGTTAATTTTTTTTCAGAAAACACCTGTAGACTGAAGACCGAAAATTGCAGGTTATACTGAAAAAGCCACTTTTTGTAGAAAATTTAATTCTTAATCTTTTCAATATGAATGTTGTTCGCCTCCCATTTCCTCAAAAAATGAATTGCGTAGGTTGAAGAACAATTTGTAACATGTCATTCCTAAATAGTTTATATAGTCAAAAT
Organism: Oikopleura vanhoeffeni; assembly: GCA_004367855.1. Classification (NCBI taxonomy): domain Eukaryota; kingdom Metazoa; phylum Chordata; class Appendicularia; order Copelata; family Oikopleuridae; genus Oikopleura; species Oikopleura vanhoeffeni. The sequence goes on from SCLH01001385.1 coordinate 18,990, forward strand.
GTGAATGACACTATTTTAAGTTTAAGTCCTTCCGTGATCTCGAGGACCAAGGAAGAATAAACTGCAAGCACTTTCACTTCCCGTAATAGCGCTCAAAAAATAGCTTTCAAAAGGCTTTATGCCTCGGAGGCTTATGCCTTATGTTTTTTCGAAACAACTTCCGAATAAACACAAAAAATTATTTAGATCTAAATAATAATATAAAAAATTCTTATACAGTAGTACTTTTTTACTTTGCAAAGTGAACTTGTCCTTTAGCTTCATACGGCCAATCATAAAATGGTAACTAGGTGGATTTATTTTGAACGCCCACCTATTGCCGATTCCAAGGGTTTGAAAATAAAATCCACCTAGTTATACTATTTTTATTGGCCGTAATTACCTGAAGGACAATTTTCATCTCACAAGTAAAAAAATACAAAGTTATAACTTATATTTTTATTAAGTGATCCCGGTTCCTACATTTTCTTTGCAGTATAATGTCATAACAATGCACCAATCAATTGTTTTGTTTTAACGCATGAAAACAACCAAAAGCAAAAAATTTTGGAAATTTTGCCGTCTTTTCGTTTTTTCTAAGAAGTTTTCTCAACATTATGTTCAAAAATAACGTTTGTTCAATTTGACCACTTAAGACTTCAAAATTTCGTTCATGCCGTAGCGCCAACTTCTCTTCCAGTTTTTCCCAGCTTTCTTTTGGACCTACTGGTCGAAAAAATCGAACAATATTTTTTCGGAAATTTTTTCACGTGACCTTGAAAAATTCTATTTTTTGTTTTGGGTCGAATAGGACAAAAACGCCCAAGAAAGTTTCTGTTTGTTAAGAAGCAGCTTTTGGCAGAAATTTGACGTAAATTTTGAATTTAACCTAGAAGGAGATAGATTTTCGATGAAAAAGTCAACAACCGGTATTTTGGACCGGTTTTTTTACGTATTCGAGAATAAAACTAAGCACTTATCGACAAAAGCCTTACCTACAAAAGTTTGTATACTAATCTAATAACAGGTTTATTAAAATTTGAGTTTATTCAAAATTAAAACTTGTGAAGGAGATAGATTTTCCGTTTTTGGCTTAGTGTTCTGTGCCAGCTTATGCTGTGAAGGTGTGCATACAAAAGTTTTGGCAAATTTTTTCGCAACGTTGAAAGGCTAGTTCTACAAACTGCGCTAATCTGAATTTATCCTCGAGCCCCCGTGTTTCGCCATTATTTATCGAAATATGTCAATTTAGGGACCGGGAACCCTATAAGGCATCATTTCGATTCGAATTTCATAATTAATTCATCGAGCTTTGAATAAAATTTGAAGTAGAATCTAAAAGCGGTCAGTTGATCTAGAGTATTCTCACTTATAGAATTCATATAACATGTGTCCATCCCTCTATTTTTAAACAAAGTCTTCTCTATTACTTTCACCACTCAGGTCAAATATTGGAAAAAGGTATTTTTGTAAATTTAAGAATAAAGTTGAATTGAGGTAATTATTACAAATAGATAATTAAAACTGTTTTCATAGAGGTGTCAAATTCATATTCTTTCGCTTTTTTCGCGTCTAGACATTGCCGCAAATATCGCTTGAACTCATTCCATATGGTCAAATCACATTATACGTAATTTGATGAACACGGTGACACGTCTATTATCAAACTAAGGTTGCCATCTGGATTAATGCCTTGTATTAACGCTGTCGAGCATGGGTTCATAAGAACCTTAAGCGGGGTTCTGGAGATAATTGATTAAAAGTCAAACGAAAATTATATTCCATCTTTTGGATTAGTACATGATTATACAAGAAGATTAAGATGCAGGAATAAGTTGTATTCACCTGCGTCTCTCTTGGTTCAGTGCCATTTGAGTTATGACAATGACATCGATTGCAGATTATCAAAAGTTTAACATAATTTGGGTCAGCAAAAAACAGGAATTATCATATTTGATCGGGTTTTGAGATTAGTTTGACGATTGCGTTTTTTTTGAACAGATCTGAATGACTTATCTGATTAAGTCTGACAATAGCCTATAATAGACCACACATGTTTCAAAAATTATAGAAATATGCGTTCGAATCAGACCATTTATCGTCAAAACATTGAAGATTTCTTTAGTTTTTCATTCGAAAAAAAAAGTCGGTTATCTTTTGAACCAAAAGTGGAATCAAGCAGAAGGTTTGATTCAGACCAACTTGGGGTCAACGAACAAGTTTACTTCTCTTGACTTAAATTTTTTGAATGAAAAATATGCTGTGCAAACGCAACGCCATTTTACTACGCTAATTATGAGTCATGGGTGGTCGAGGAATTTCACGACTGCACTATGAGCACAGTGATATGCATAAC
>SCLH01001385.1:21345-35831 GCA_004367855.1 Oikopleura vanhoeffeni
AAAAGATTATAAGCAAATCCATAACACTAGAAAAAGGTGATTAAGGAGCGCTTCGGTGATCCAATGCAGAATGACCTAATCAAACATCATCATTATAAAGAACAAATTAAATATATGCAAATAACCGAAGGAAGGGGGAAACCTAAATGCGAAACCTTAATATCAAAGATTAATTCATGAATAATTTAAGATCATATAAATATTTAAGAAAATCAAAAGAAAAAGGATAGAGCGCGGATATAAAATGAGAATACTATCAAATCGTCAGAAAATAATATGAATATAAATCCCTCATTTATCCCAGTCTTTATTTGTGTTTAGTAGCCAATGGAATTCAGCTGGAAAATAATTTTCGTAAAACCATTTAAATTCCTGAAGATATACCCTACGAACTATTGCAGCTGTTAACCGCAAGCAGTTTTTCAACAAGTTCAATTTTCCTGTTTCTTGTGTAAAATAGGTTTGAAATATCTCCTAGGAATTTCAGAGGAATTTCTTCTTGTCAATTTCCGGAGGAATTTGAATATAAAATTTTCCGGCATTCTCAAAATATTTTCTTCTAGTCTGATTCAAAACTATAGGGGTTTGACTAATATATGCGTAGAGGGCAATGAGCAAAATACAGCTGCTATTTTTATGAACCGATCATTCCTTATTAATAATCCTGCTTGATTATCGCTTGAGATGGGAAGAATATTTGTTGAACACAGCGGGCCGTCAGTGTGTCTTTTTCCGACACAATCTTTAAGTCAAAGGGACGAAACCATTTTACATTCAGATAACTATATTTTTTGTGTTCTACAATTGTTTGGTACTTGTTAAGTTATGGTGTGTGTTTTTATAAATATTATTGAACTAAATAGTTATTTTTATAGATAGTAATTTCTTTAACAGTAGTTAACATGTCACTAAAGTTGACTTCGCTACTTGAAACTAAAGTCTATTCATCAAAATATTCGATTTTGTAAATAAAACCCCGTTTTTTGTTTCACTCAAACCACATCATTTCAATATTTGTGGATGTCGCTACTTGTAACTCACGCGGTACTAAAATTGCACGTGGTGTAGACCGGAAATGGTGGTGCCAAAAGTACAATTATGTCAAATTATTGATTTGAGATATGCAAGATGCGCTATTATCCGACTTTGTGAAAACGGTATTAGCAACTATGGGTTATCATGATGACCACAGTTGGTGCTAGCGGCGATGCCATGATTTTGGTGTGTAAACCAAGCAACGGTATTTAGCATTACAGGAAGCTCATTGTAAGAAATAAATAAAAGCTGACCATTAGTGGGAAACTTTTTAAAATTCATTTAAATTATTTTTTTCCAAAATATTTATACAAATTTTGCTTATCGCTGATTGGTTTGAAAAATAGAAATGCTTCTCAAACGTCGCAGAAATAAAACCGCTGATTAAATTAGGCAAAACATATTTTTAAAATTTTGTTACAATCAGAATGGTATTTAAGGCAGTGTTCTAAACGGGATGAGTTTTCAATCCGATCCCGCCCGGTCCCGACTCATAAATTTTTTTTCAAGAACCATCCCGCCCGATCCCGAGTGTTATTATTTTTTTCAATCCCGATCCCGAGGTCGGGATCCCAAATAATCCCGTTTTTATAATAAAAATATATGTTCTGTTATTTTACAAGCCCAAGGGATGGTGAACATTGAATCGGTCTTTCTTTTTTTAATTTCCGCCTTATTGGCTGTAAATCGACAAAAAAGTGCGCGAAATCGTCAATTTTGAATATAAAAGTGAGAATTAGAAAATTTAATTGCCACCAAAATATTCCTTGGGTACGGTTTGCTGAAAATTATATTAGCAACTATGGTCTGATTTCGATCAGATACGGTGCTAGAGATCAAAAAATAAATTTGATGAAAAACTTCAATTTTTTTCTGGAATCCGCTGTGTTCTAAATTTGACTATAGTTGCTGATATCGTTTCCAGCAGACCGTACCAAAGGAATCTTTCGGTGGCAATTAAATTTACTATACTCACTTTCATATTCAAAATTGTCGATTTCGCGCACTTTTTTGTCAATTTACAGCCAAATTCGAAAAAGTACTTGCAACATTTTGCTCACCACCCCTTGAGCTTGTTACATTCCGAAAATGACGTTGTTATGAAATAAGGCGAAAAAAAAATAAGACTTTCGAAGAAAATTTTTTTGCTCGCGGTTAAACTAATTAACCGGTTGGTCGAAAATGAGCCCCAAATCGGCCAAAGGCCGATAAAGGAGGATATTATATTTTTTATTTAATTTTGTTGAAAAATGAGCACCAAATCGGCCGAAGGCCGATTTAAGGGGATTTTATGTTTTTTATGTATTATTGATGAGAAATGAGGAGAAAAATTGCCAAATTTTCAGAAAAGTATTCAAATTTTTAAATTAAAAAAGTTTAAAGTTGGGTTTCATTTTAGAAAAAATTATCTAATTTTGAAAGAAAATGTACAAATTCTAAAGATAATTTGATAATACGCGTTACTCAAAAAAGTGAGTGAGCATTGCGAAATTAGATGCACATTTTGTTTTTTGTAAAAAAAACGATTTTTCACCACCTTAAACAGCGTCACCGAGTGGTCGGAGTCACGAAATTTTTAGACCAAATTTTCAAGCGTCAAAAACTACTTTAAATACATCATTTTCAAGTTAATAGGACCTTTTTATCGGGTGCTCAATATTTGCTCGTGAGGCCTACTAATAATAATATTGTGAAAATCACTCAAGCTCGACCTAGGAAAATCAAGATACCTTTTTTCCGCATTCAAACATAACCTTTTTTTTTGTATTAGCTACTCCAGTCTCAGGGCTGAAACACCTCTTAATTCTAGCCTGTACGTGTTTTAAATTTTAAACAAAATTTTCAATTGTAAAAAAAATTACCGAAAAACACGATTTTTGGTCATTTTCAGTCATTTTTGGAAAAAATTGTAAGAAGGTTTTTTCTCCCAAATTCACTTATCTATCTATCCCAAGGGTCGTTTGGGTCATTTGGAGACCTTGAAAATCCTCCTTTCTCAGGTTCACCCATCCTAAATTGGATCATTTTAATTATATCATAAACATGAAAAGCTAAAACAAAACATTTTTTCGAATTTTTTGTAAGTTTTAAAATTTTGATTTTGGCGTAGAAATCGTTTAAACCAAAATCAAATAAATTAAATTCGGTAGCCTTTATGTTTTCGAATAATTGATGAAGAATAATACAATTTAGACACCTTCGATCGGAATCTATCGTTGTTTGAGTGTTTTTCGAAAAAGCGGTTTATAAAGTCAAAATTATGGATCTGAAAATATGAGATTATTTGAAGTTAGCTTAAGGGGGTACTCAACGGTTTCTGNATAAAAGGTAACTATAATAGGGGTAACTATAACAGAATAACTACTGTATTTAAAAACACCAGGTTATACATGTATTGCAAAACTTGGAAGACTAGATTTTTAGAGCCAATAAATAAAACTGCACAAAATGGCTACTTTGAATTTTTATTTGTAGCTATTTCTGATCCCAACGCCTTCATTTGTAATTACCGTTTCAGATTCATATATCGTAATTAAAGGGGTGGTCGTCGCATTTAAAGGCGAAAACCGGGGTTTTCAACTGCCAATTATCGCAAAAGTACAAACTGTTGGACAAATTATTCCCTCGAACTAATTTATTTGAGCAAAAATCTTGCATCCTATAAAAAAGTCAAAAGTGACGGATGGCTCGTCCAATCAGAAACGTGCTTACAAAACTGACGAAATTATTTTTTCAAAATGTATCTCCTCACTGAGTTTTTAAGGTACAACAATTATTTATGACTTAAATTAACCGGACAAAACGTGGGCAGATAATCAAGTTGAGTTTTTTTGAAAATTCTTGGATTTGGTCTCAGTATCACCATAAAACAGTATTGTGACCCTTTTTAGGAGTTTCAATCAAAATGTTTCTCCTCCCTGGATTTAAAAGTTACACATTCAAAACTTACATGAATGTGCAGCTGAAGAGTCCGTGCATATTATCGAGTTGAGTTTTGTCTAAATTTCTGACTCATTTTTCTGTAAATCGTGTTTTAAATTTCAAAAAATAAAGAAATTTCAACTTTTTTCATACGTAATATTTTTGAACTCATCAAAAATTGCTTTCCTAGCCATGTATCAAAATAAAACGAGTACCAAAATGCTTGTAGTTTTTCATATTTTCATAAAAAATGCATAAAAATAAAATTGGGAAAATTTGTTTCTAGAGCCTCATTTTGCGACGACCACCCCCTTAAGAGGTCAATAATCATAATCTAATAAGAGCATCCCTAGGCCCTCGCCGTCGCGTTTGCTGTTAAACTTATTTTCGACGCTCTTATTGGTTGAAGAATTGAAATCCGGTGATCTCATTTGTCAAAAGCGGGTCAAACGCGAACGCGAATTGAGGGGCCTAGTGATCCCAATCTTTGATATATCCCCTTTTCACACATATGTGAATCTAGGCAGCTCAATAGGCTATTATAATATATATACTTAGTATTGAGAACAAATATATATTGACAACAAAAACATGAGAAATATATATGTATAAAACGTGAAATGTATAAATTTGAGATTTAGAACTTTAACATGCGAGAAAAAGAGTTATAGACTATAACTTATAGTCTAGAACTTCTAGAGCATCACGTCCCGAAATTTTTTCCGGATCAGATTAGCTAGATTAAATTCTTCAAAATGATAAAAAATTTGTTTTATTGCATAGACCAATAAAATATAAATTTGCTAAACATGTCAAATGACAACTGCATTGTGAAATTATTATTAAGGGCAAAAAATATTTTTGATTTTAATCATGGTGGTTTTATGTCTCACTATTAAGCCTGAAGTTTGCCAAATTTTGGGTTCTAGAAATTTTCCTTTCTGTTTTAACCTGGAAATAAAACATTTAAAGTTTTATACATTTTACTCAGTGTTATAAAACGGGATGAGTTTTAGATCCCGGTTCCGTCCCTATCTCGGGATCCCGATCCCGTTTCAGAATACTGATTTTACTATCGACCATTCATTAACTCGTACGTTTCTTCATTATTTTACCTTCAATTCTAGAAAATATTTTCTTAGTTGACTCTACTGTACAGTACGAGGAACTGTCTTTCAAGAAATTGAATAATTTGTCTTGAAACGGTAATTGCACTGGAACTGATATATCGCGACCGATTTATTAGGACTGACCTGATAATGCATCCGCTACACCTGGGCCTAATGAATCTCGTTGTGCTCCCACGAGAATATATTTATCCGGGTTATTAGAGCCATAAAAGTAGCAAGCTGGAATTTGAATTTCGATTGTATCCGTATACATTGCAACACTCATAGAAACTATCTCATCCGTAGATCCATCAACTTTCTTTGTATGGTTTAACAAAAAAGGAAATTAAAATACTTTTAGAAACCGATAAAAATAGTCTGATTCGACACTGCTAAGGCTGGCTAAAGTCAGATCAGCTATACTTGCTTTTTCTGTCGTAAACACTCTAACCTACGATCAAACGACAGATTAATTGATAACGAAGAAAAAATCTCATGTTAGCATGAGAAAATTTTTGCCACTTGGTGGCAAAATCTGAATTTTAGATGGACTTTGCACTCTGGCGCCTCCAAAGTTGAGTGACACAAGCTTTTTATTTTATGAAATAAGAGATCAAATAATTTCTCATTTTTGATACTAAAATAAAAGTGTACTATACTTTGCTTTAGATTACGTTAGATAATTTGTACTATGAATTTGAAGATTTTGATTGGTCGAAATTTTTAAATAAGAAAACGTTAATTTAGATTTTTAGCCGATATTCCGATGACATTTTTTAACATCAAAATTAAAAACTAAGACACAGAGGTTTAAAATTTTTGTCGGAAATATTCATTTTAACTCCCAGAGTAACTTCATGGTCACGCCGACCATTTTCCGTTTATTCTGTATTATTTAACTTAAAGTCTAGAATATTTTTATTTTAGGAGACTCTGGGAGTTAACTTTTGCTATGAAAATGTTGGCACCATAATATTTCTACGGAATTAAATCTATAAAAATAATAGAATTTCATGCAACTGAATATTTCGCGACAATAAAAAACTGGCGAACCAGCATTGCTTTTATAAATCAATGCTTGTCTGACAATTATATGTTAGTTTAAATTTTTGCATTTATTCGTTAGTTAGACAATCGAAGTCGGACTTCCGTCCAAGTTTTCAAATATGATATAAATGTTCAAAAATCACTACTTTTTCAGTGATCAGTATAAGGCTATCGTACAAAAGGTGTACCAGAAGCACAAAGTTCAATAGACTTGTAAAATTTTTCATAAATTTGCATTTAAAATCGATCAAATTTTCTATCGTAAAATAAGCATTTTAAATAATAAACCTCCCCTAATACACTCCCTTAAGGGGGTNTTTAAAAAATTCATTTTTATGTTTTTATCGAATTAGCTTATTACAGTAGTTACTCCGTTCTATAGTTACCCTGCCAACTTTTTGAAAACTCCGGAGGGTAATCACTAACTAACCATTTATGGCAAATTCCCCCTGGTATATTGAAACCCATTGCACATTTATGGAAACCATTTTTGAAAAACAGAGGAATTATCATTTATGGGAACCATTTTTAAAAAAACAAGGCATGTTTGGAGTTTAAAACATAACTCTGTTTTTGGTGTGTTAATTTGCTGCAAAACTCTTTCTAAAAAGTTTGTTGATCTTCGGCTGCCCTATAATTTGATCCTCTGAAAATGTTAACTTTTAGATAAAAACTCTAATTTTCAATTTTTTTTCAATTTTTGCGCTGAAACCAACCTTTTCAAATTTTGTCAAAAATTTACCATGGTAATGGAAACCGAAAACCCTGTACATGAAACCCCTTTACTAACCCTATACTTATGAAAGGGTAAGTTTAATGAATGATTGTCCTGGTACTTTAACAGATAATTTACTCATATTTTTTTTCAATTTATATTTCTTTTTGTTACTTATATCTGTTTGTATTTAAAATCAGACATAACTTTTAATTTCATTATGAAGGGGGAGTACTGGTCGCATTTAGAGACTCGAACATGAAATTTTCGTAGATTTATCTTCAAAATTGAATTTCTCTAAAAAGGGTTCACTATGAAACAGAAAAAGGTAACTATATGGGTAACTATAACAGAAATAACTACTGTATTTAAAAACACCAGGTTATACATGTATCGCAAAACTTGGAAGACTAGATTTTTAGAAGCCAATAAATAAAACTGCACAAAATGGCTACTTTGAATTTTTATTTGTAGCTATTTCTGATCCCAACGCCTTCATTTGTAATTACCGTTTCAGATTCATATATCGTATTAAAGGGGTGGTCTGTCGCATTTAAAGGCGAAAACCGGGGTTTTCAACTGCCAATTATCGCAAAAGTACAAACTGTTGGACAAATTATTCCCTCGAACTAATTTATTTGAGCAAAAATCTTGCATCCTATAAAAAGTCAAAAGTGACGGATGGCTCGTCCAATCGAAACGTGCTTACAAAACTGACGAAATTATTTTTTCAAAATGTATCTCCTCACTGAGTTTTTAAGGTTACAACAATTATTTATGACTTAAATTAACCGGACAAAACGTGGGCAGATATCAAGTTGAGTTTTTTTGAAAAATTCTTGGATTGGTGTCCAGTATCACCATTAAACATAGTTGTGACTTTTTAGGAGTTTCAATCAAAATGTTTCTCCTCCCTGGATTTAAAAGTTACACATTCAAAGACTTACATGAATGTGCAGCTGAAGAGTCCGTGCATATTATGAGTTGAGTTTTGTCTAAATTTCTGACTCATTTTTCTGTAAATCGTGTTTTAAATTTCAAAAAATAAGAAATTTTCAACTTTTTTTCATACGTAATATTTTTGAACTCATCAAAATTGCTTTCCTAGCCATGTATCAAAATAAACGAGTACCAAAATGCTTTGTAGTTTTCATATTTTCATAAAAAATGCATAAAAATAAAAATTGGGAAATTTGTTTCTTGAGCCTCATTTTTGCGACGACCACCCCCTTAAGAGGTCAATAATCTATATCTAATAAGAGCATCCCCTAGGCGCCTCGCCGTCGCGTTTGCTGTTAAACTTATTTTTCGACCTCTTATTGGTTGAAGAATTGAAATCCGGTGATCTCATTTGTCAAAAGCGGGTCAAACGCGAACGCGAATTGAGGGGCCTAGTGATCCCAATCTTTGATATATCCCTTTTCACACATATGTGAATCTAGGCAGCTCAATAGGCTACTATAATATATATACTTAGTATTGAGAACAAATATTATTGACAACAAAAACATGAGAAATATATATGTTAAAACGTGGAATGTATGAAATTTGAGAATTTTAGAACTCTTACATTGCGAGAAAAAGAGTTATACTATAACTTTAGTCTAGAACTACTCTAGAGGACTCACGTCCCGAAATTTTTCCGGATCAGATTAGCTAGATTAAATTCTTCAAATATATAAAATTTGTTTTATTGCATAGACCAATAAAATATAAATTTGCTAAACATGTCAAATGACAACTGCATGTGTGAAATTATTATTAGGGCAAAAAATATTTTTGATTTTAATCATGGTGGTTTTATGTCTCACCAATTGTAGCCACTGTGCCATCTGTTCCCTTAGATTGCAAATAAACGAAAATATATAATGAATTAAGCTGAAGTTTTGCCAAATTTTGGTTCTAGAATTTTCCTTTCTGTTTTAACCTTGAAAGATAAAACATTTAACGTTTTTATACATTTACTTCAGTGTTATAAAACGGGATGAGTTTTAAATCCCGGTTCCGTCCATATCTCGGGATCCCGATCCCGTTTCAGAATACTGATTTTACTATCGACCATTCATTAACTCGTACGTTTCTTCATTATTTACCTTCAATTCTAGAAAATATTTTCTTAGTTGACTCTACTGTACAGTACGAGGAACTGTCTTTCAAGAAATTGAATAATTTGTCTTGAAACGGTAATTGCACTGGAACTGATATATCGCGACCGATTTATTAGGACTGACCTGATTAATGCATCCGCCTACACCTGGGCCTAATGAATCTCGTTGTGCTCCCACGAGAATATATTTATCCGGGTTATTAGAGCCATAAAAGTAGCAAGCTGGAATTTGAATTTCGATTGTATCCGTATACATTGCAACACTCATAGAAACTATTCTTCCGTAGAACCATCAACTTTCTTTGTATTGGTTTAAACAAAAAAGAAAATTTAAATACTTTTAGAAACCGATAAAATATTCTGATTCGACACTGCTAAGGCTGGCTAAAGTCAGATAAAGCTATACTTGCTTTTTCTGTCGTAATTTACGACTCGTAAACACTCTAACCTACGATCAAACGACAGATTAATTGATAACGAAGAAAAAATCTCATGTTAGCATGAGAAAATTTTTGCCACTTGGTGGCAAAATCTGAATTTTTAGATGGGACTTTGCACTCTGGCGCCTTCAAAGTTGAGTGACACAAGCTTTTTATTTTATGAAATAAGAGATCAATAATTTCTCATTTTGATTACTAAAATAAAAGTGTACAGCCTTAGTTTTTCTCGGTTTACTACGTTTTTTTTTGTCCGCCGGTAGACAGCCAAAATTGCCTATAATTTGCTTTAGATTACGTTAGATAATTTGGCTGTCTATCCGGCGGACGAAAAAAACGTAGTAAACGAGACAACTCAGGCTGTACTATGAATTTGAAGATTTTGATTGGTCGAAATTTTAAAATAAGAAAACGTGTTAATTTAGATTTTTAGCCGATATTCCGATGAAATTTTTAACATCAAAATTAAAAACTAAGACACAGAGGTTTAAAATTTTTGTCGGAAATATTCATTTTAACTCCCAGAGTAACTTCATGGTCACGCCGACCATTTTCCGTTTTTTCTGTATTATTTAACTTAAAGTCTAGAATATTTTTATTTTAGGAGACTCTGGGATTAACTTTTGCTATGAAAATGTTGGCACCATATATTTTATTATAGGTTCATTTAAAAAATGTATTTATTTTGACGTTTCGGTTATTTCCATAATCATAAAGTGAGAGAAATAAGGAATAAATTTATAAGGAGAATTCTTTTGTGTCGACAGATTGCTAAATTAGCTGAAATAGTTAACGCGTTCTTTTAGAGTGAGGAATCGGGCATCAGGTGCGCACAATTAATGCCCGATTCGCGATAAATTTTTTATAATATTTCCATAATATTTCTACGGAATTAAATCTATAAAAATGATAGAATTTCATGCAACTGAATATTTCGCGGACAATAAAAACTAACGAACCAGCATTGCTTTTATAAAATCAATGCTTGTCTGACAATTATATGTAGTTTAATTTTGCATTTATTCGTTAGTTAGACAATCGAAGTCGGACTTCCGTCCAAGTTTTCAAAATATAATATAAATGTTCAAAATCACTACTTTTTCCAGTGATCAGTATAAGGCTATCGTACAAAAGGTGTACCAGAAAGCACAAAGTTCAATAGACTTGTAAAATTTTTCATAATTTGCATTTTAAATCGATCAATTTTCTATCGTAAATAAGCATTTTAAATAATAAACCTCCCCTAATACACTCCCTAAGGGTGTGCGACTCTGATTTAATAAAGGCCTTAGAGGCATTGAAAATGCTCCAAATTAATACGGGGTGATAATTTAGTGTACTAAGAACCCAATCATCAAAAACAAATTTCGAAATTTTTGCATTTTTTCGATTTTTTTTAAGTATTTTTTGAAAGATGAAGTTTAAAATATCGTTTGCTCAAATGTTGGCCACTAAAACTTCAAAATATCGACTTAACGTAAGCAACTTTCTCATCAGTGTTTCACTGGCTTTCTTTTGAGCCTACTTTCGAAAAAATCGAAAGCACTTTTTTTTTCGGAATTTTTTTGGAAATGACCAAAAAAAACATATTTGAGTTTCAGCTGGAAATTGCTAAAAAAGCCCGCGAGAGTCTCTAACAATGTTCTTAGGAATACTTTGATAAAAATTTGAGCCATTTTGCAAATATATCCTAGGAGAGATAGCTTTTGAAGTCTGAAATTGTTGAAAAATCGACGGTTATTTGGCGTTCTAAGAATTCTTTCGTCGCGCGGATCAAAAAAAAGCCAACGAGCAAAGATTGACATACTACCGATACGTGTCTGTGAAAATTTGAGCTCGATTTGATATACCGTCTGGGAGGAGATAGTTTTTGCAGTTTGGAAATGACCACCTTGTTACGATACTGTACCTATTGGTGTATTGGTCAAAAATAATTTGTGATGTACTTTTTCGCAAGATTAAGATAGATCTACAAATCAGTCTTTCCGGTTTTTCTCATGAATATGTTTGTTTTCAGTATATTTCACCCGATTAAAATCTTCAAATCAGAGTCGCATAATACCATAAGACTCAAATCTTATTCTGGAGTAGGAAATTAAGCTAGTTGTGAGTCTTTTTAATGGTAGTTGTGTTCCCACAAAGAGGGTGGGATAAGTTAAAAAATTGTTTTTATTCAGTATGATGTTCCTAAAGGATTATTGTTGTTAATGTATTTGTATTACAAATAATTTTTTAAGTGGTGGGTGAGTAAATTTTACTGAGTGTGAGCCCCAACTTCCAAGTTTATTTAACCCCTAAGGATCGAGCTACTAATTCAGAACCCGTGAGTTCTAAATATTATGTCTGGCTGGTAGGCCAGACAAAACTTGACTAAAGTTTCGCTCCGCTCAATAATAACTATTAAATTATGAGGTTCTAGAGATTTTTAGTTTTCATAGTATTCGAGGGTTCTCAATAACAAATGTTATTGTTTTCCCTTTCCCCCCTTAAATGTCTAACGAAAATAAAAGAACATCACATTGGCCCTGATTGGCTAAATCGGTAAAACGATGAATCACATCAACGCACATGAGTCATCTTTTAAGACGATTTTCTGTTTACTTTTAGGGAACCGTAATATAAATTATTATATATTAATAAATATATTACCGATCATCATTGCCTGTTTATTTGACTGAAAAAATGTAAAAAAAGCTCTAAAAACAGTCATCACTCTCGCAATTGTTCAACCAATCAAATGCGAGAGTTTCTTGGCGGGGTTTTCAGGCGGTATTCTTTTTTAATCACCTCGTGATTACGATGCAAGCCAGATCTACAAAATCTCTCACGCATCGAATACTTACCTGAAAAACTCTTTATTATAATAATTTGAAATTTTTTACAAATTATTAAAGTGATCTATTTTTTGACATAGCTATACTCAAAACTAGCGCACGGATCGATAAGTGCTTCAACTATACGGTATGCTTAATTACAAAGTCACATGCATTTAATTAACACGGATCTTGTTAAAATATATATTTTTTGCCACAAGTTTTTCACAAATTATTAAATGTGCCCTCAAATCTTTTTTATGAAGTTTTATAATTATCGAAAAAAAAGTCAAAAAATCAACAAAAAAATTTGTTAACTGCTCAAAATTCATGATTTTAATACAGTTTTGTAAGTAGTTTTTAGCAGAGAATTGATCAGTATATGTTACTTATCGTCACGGTCTATTTATTTGACTTGTAAAATTTCAAAAAGTAAAAAAAAGAACAACCTGACACTGATTTCATAGACTTAACTCCCAGAGACGATTTGAAATAAGAAATTTCAAAACTCAAAAATAGGTATCGATGTTTTGAATTTCTTATTTCAAATCGTCGGAGTGACTTTCTGGTCACGCCGTTAATCATTTATGAATGAAGCATTTACAAAGTGATCAATCGACTATTTTTAAAATTGTGACTGTATTACAGTACTTATTTTTGCAAACATTTTTGGAATCACCAAATAAACCATTGACCGTGATCAGAAAAAAATTCTAAGACTTTTTTTTTATTACAATATAGCTCAAAAATGATCACGTGACCGTATATTCAAGAAATAAGGTTGGCGAAAATAGTACTGATTTTTTTCAAATATTACTTAAATCACTTTTTGAAAAACGTGAGGAGAATCTTTAAAAGTTTTTAAGACATTACACCAAAGTCCAAAAACAATCACGTGACCTTGAAATTAAGAAATAAGGTTTTTGGTCGAAGTACACAAATAGTACTCAAATTACACCGAAAAAATTTGAGGGCAAATAAACAACTAATCTGAGAGTTTTGAACATAACGGCATTTTCCAAAAAAGTCACGTGATCGTATTTTTCAAGAAATTGGGATTTATATATGACATATCTAAGATTGTGATCCCCTGTTCCTCCGGTTCGCGTTCGTGGTTGAACTTCTTTTCGAAGATCTTATTGGTCAAAAAACTGAAATCCGGTGCTCTCATTGGTCAGAAGTGGGTCAAACACGACCGCAAACCGGAGGAACATGGGATCCCTATCTTAGATATATTTCATGTCATGACATATCCCAAACCTTATTTTTAAATTATTTCGACGCATGATTTTATTAGGAATATGCTGTAATGAGAAGAAAATCTTCAAAACGCTTGAAGTTTATCATCAAATTTTTTTGACGTAATTTGAGTACTTTTTCAAATTACCGTATATCGGTACTATGTTTTTTCAAAAAGTACTCAAAATATTTGAAATCGGATAGCGGATTTGCGTTCTACGCCTACGATTACACTATAATACATATCTTTCCACGTCTGGTAAGGTTCAGAGATCCAGAACCAGGAATGAGGTATTACTATCAATTAAAACTATCAATTCGATGCGTCATCTCAAATCAGGTACCAATAATACAGTCAACTCAGGGCGCTTTTCGAGATTAAGGGTATCCCTGCTCCTACATTTTCTGCAGTTATTATGTCATACAAATGCACCAAATCAATTGTTTATGTTTTGAACGAATAAAACAACCCAAATGACAACAAAAANATTTTTTTCTCAGTATTTTTCTCAAAATTATGTTCAAAAATAACGTTTGTGTCAATTTAACCACTAAAACTTCAAAATATCGGGTTGACGTAAGCGAACTTTCTCTTCAGTGTTTCCCCAGCTTTTTTTTGAGGCTACTTTCGAAAAAATCTAAGTACATTTTTTTTCGGAAATTTTTTTACGTGACCTAAAAAAATTCATATTTTGAGTTTGGGGTCGAAATTCTAAAAAACGGCTTCACAGAAGTTTTAATTTGTTCTGAGCTTCCTTTTGCAAAAATGTGAGTGAATTTTGAAATCTAACCTCAGAGGAGATAGAATTTCCGATGGAAAATCTCAAAAAAACGATGGTCTATCGCATATTCTAGAAAAAATAAGGCACTTATCGACAAAAACGCTTCCACAGAAGTTTTGTATACTAATTATACAGGTTATGTTATAATTTAGGTTTATTTCAAAATAGAACATCAGAGGAGATAGAATTTCCGTTTTGGCTTAGGTCTCCCTGTTTCGCTAATGTGTCTGGGAGTGTATCTATGCAAATAAGTTTTGACACATTTCTGACGCAAGCTGAA